>CM076582.1:710102807-710409973 GCA_034641835.2 Pinus albicaulis
CATCATTTAGGCACACGTTCTAGACATAAGACTCCCACATGTTGGAAAGTGTAACTAGGTTCAGTCTTCATAATGTCTCATGTAATCTTGATTTTATGTATTTGATAAAAAAGAGAAAAACAAAAAGTATTATTGTTATTTTCTAGCATGGGTTTCATGCTCAAGGTCAATTTATTTATAGTTCAAAGACCCATTGTGTGTGTATAGGGTTTTTCATAGATTCAATAAGTCAATAGAGTCACTTTCATATAAAAATTACCCCATTGGTATCTTGTAACAAGTCAAAATAATTTATTTGAGCCAAAATTGTGTCAAAATACCCTCCACGAGATCAAGTCGGCCTACATGAGATCTAGTCTATCTGATGAGGGAAATTCGTACCTGTGGGAATCCTATATATAAGAGGCTCTCAACCTCATTTGAAGCACACATCCAAGACATGCAAAAGAGCAAGAGAATAAGTTTGATCTTAAGAAGAATAAGTCCAAAGGTAAGAAAATTTCAATAAGGGAGATAGAATAGAAGTTTTGGGTCTCTCTCTCTCTCTCTCTCTCTCTCATGTAAAATGTGTTGATTTATGTAGCTTGGGAGGTACTCCAAGCCTTCTGGATCGAAGTTTTGGAGGAAGGATTTCCACAAGTGCCCTTGTTGGCTTGGAACCCAAGCATGGGTTTTTTCACCCATCATTATTTGGGCCAAAATTGTGAAAAATTTTCGACATGTTATGGATGAGGATGATAGTGCTCGTAGAGATGAATCTGACACATTGAAAATCATCTAATTTCGATTTTTCATTGAAGAGTTATGAATTTTTGAAGTTATGCGTGGGTTTGCATGAGTTGAGTCAAGGTCGACTTAGTGTAAACATGACATATGACATTTGTAGAAGGCCATAAATCATGACGTTTTCGAGGCCTCATATTTGGTATAAATAGAAGGTGATATGAGGGTGAATAGGCATCCATTTGGCGCAACACAACACAAACATAAGGGTTTGTTGAGAGGAAAAACACATCTCTGATTTGGCCACAGTAAGAAGAGGGCAGACCAACGAGGGAACCATGCTATTTCAGGGTCGCAGAGGGGTGGATGAGCTGCTGGAGGAGGGTCTGAGTTGTTGTGTGGAGGACCAAACTTTTTTTCTTGAAGGTCATGGTTAGGGAGGGTTTTTTTGACGTCAAAGGAAGGCGAGTAGACCCTTATCAAGGATGTCACAACCCTACACAACCTTTTTGTAGGGTGTTGCAATATTTTGGAGGGAGGACGAAGGGGTGGTGAGGGCTAGAACAACCCAGGATCACAACCAAGGTTCATATCCCCTCATGGAAGGGTAGTCACATATCCTTAGGGAAATTTTGGGCAGAAATTAGAGCGTTGTTAGGGGCTGAGTTATGTGCCCTAGGTAGGCCTAGGTTGCAGCAATGGAGCTACAACAAAATAGTCAAAAAAGGTATGTGTTTTTGGTGAATGTTTGTAGGTGTTGGATGCTATATTTGGGTTAGATTTTGATTGGTTTCATTTACAACCTATGGGAGACATTTTTTGGGGTTTCCCTAGGTGTTAAGAAACACCAAATAGGATCATATCTCACAGTGGATGGATGTCCTAGGTGAGGACATATTATTGGATTCTAGATTTTTTTAATAGCTCCTCTATTGCATAGCAAAGGGAGGATGATGAGAATTTTGTTAGCAACCAATAGAAAGGTCTCCTAGATGATTAGATGCCCTAACTAGGTGCAGATGCTACAACATGGACTTGGTCACTCGTGCACTGTTGGAGGGCAGCGTGAGAGTGGATCAAGTGTGAATGTGATTGGGAATTTATGGTATGTTGGAGGAAAACGTCATAGTGCCCAAGTTGCAACCCGGTGTGTGACAACTTGATGTATAGAGGTAGTTTCTAGAGTGGTAGTTGTTGGAGATCAAGGGTTTGATCATCTAGGAGCGGTGTGTGGAGCTTGAGACGTATGTGTGGAGAAGGATTTCTACAGTAGATGATGGGAAGTCCTCCTAGCTCGTGTTCATTGTGGGATATGGAGATATTTTAGTGATATGTGGTATCCCTTTGTGCCCTATGTTGTTCTTCATCAGAGAAACTCAGGAAGGCCATAGTGGGATGAAGTCCCTGAGTAGTTGAGCAGAAACACTGGGAAGATTAGGGTTTGTTCACAAGTGGAGTTGTGAACAACTCGACAGAAGATTGGCAGATGAGAAATAAACTAGAGAGAAGATTGACAGCCAAGGCTCAGTGGAAATATGGACTTGGAGCATTGATAGAGGCAGGAGCTTCAGATCAGGAGGCAAATAACTGAGCAGGTATAGGGTATGACCGAGAGCAACTAAGAGAGAATGCTACATCTAGATGGTCATAGTTTCTTGTTTCGTATCTTGTACTAGTGGATGTATTAGGGCCATTATCCCTGATACGGGATCCCTAGACTATTGTGTTATATCAGTTCGATTAATATAATGCAATTAGGTTGAAAATTTTAAAATTTTGTCTATATTATGTGCATTTGTGATTTACTGATGTTTATATTTTGTTATGAAAAGTATTTTTGTTAAGATTATTGGTTTGGTAGCATCATATATTTTAAGACTCTATCTTAGACCTAAGGTCATGGAACATCAACATGGTATCAAAGCATATATGAGCTATTTTGAGGGATAGTGAATCAAAGTGTGCAGAACGAGGCAACTCGGAGGGAGTTTTCGGTGTCTAGATCATGGAAAAAAGGGTTCAACTGGAAACATGGAGATGTGGTCTTGACTGGCTTGGCAACGATATTAGCTGGTAGTTCTGGTGGATTATTGGTGATCTTGGTGAACAAAAATTTGGTGTAGCGTAGGTTTATCATGGACTTCCGTTGATTTTCCATGGATGGTTGGGAAATCTCAAGGGTTACTTTAGCATGGATGAGATCAAGTTGATCAAGATGGCTTCATGTGCTGTATTGGATATTGGCAGGGTAGAGTCTTCATCGGATTGTGATGTTGCATATCCGATATTGGAGGGATTTTCAAGAGTATTATTTTGATATAGGAGGATGAATTCTTGCTGGACTAAGCTAGTGGAGATTGTGTAGGCTCAGAGGGAGTCTAGCCTTAGAGGGAGTAGCCATATGGAGGATCGGGATATTCAAGTTCATATATAATGAGGCAGAGGCACTACTGATATTTCCAGGTTCATTCTATAGGGTATGTTGCATAGATGGACTCCATATGGACTAGTCTCATCGGATGATGATGGTTACTTCCTAGTCTTGGAAGTACCTCCCTCGCTAAGAGGGAGTGCTAGTTTTTGTAGCTTGGGAGGTACTCCAAGCCTTATGGATCGAGGGTGTTGTGGAGGTAAATCCCCTCTATGGACAGAGGTGATACCACTAGCCCTAGAGTGGGTCTAGCAACAATCAAAACACGCAAAGCTATTGATTCCTAGTTACAAAAGATAGAATCGTGATAGATCGCTTACCATGATTTCTTCACTGTTGTTGTCGGAGAAGAAGTGGCACTTTTGTTCCTAGCTAAACAGGTCACGATCCGTGAGCTTGTTGGATCCATATACTTGCACACATGCAAATAAGATAGACAACATGCAACGCAATATTTCACACTTTATAACTATCGATCAGTCAGAGAAGAACGAATGAAATTTCATTATATAATGGAAAAACACAATCATGGAACCAATAGCAGAGTCATGTATATTAAGATACGAGAGAACGATTAGAACTGGTGCTCTGACATCGTGGTCTTCCTTTGACAAGGTTCCAGCAGGATGTGTCTCACAAAGCTCGTCAGGGATTCGACAGAACTCTCTCTCTCATAGGGTTCTCCTTAGCTCTGCTCTTGATTGTCACTTAGCTATAATTTCCTTCCCAAAAGTTGAGCTAGCTAGAAAATGGAGAGGGAAGGCTTTTATAGAGGGATAAGGACATTTTAGGCTCCCTATAATTATGGGGAATATTCCTATCTCTTAGGAAGGTTCCATGAGAGGTGGAAAACCACTTCCTAATCAGGGAGATCCGGAGGCAAACAACCCAACCCCTTTTTGATGATCCGTTCTGAAGTTGTTAGAATCAAAATTCCACCTTCTATTTTTAAAAAACATTCCTTAATAGGCTTAGTGCGAGCACAACACAGGGACAGAGCGCCAGCTAGTGCGCCCACTAGTGTACATTTTCCCCATTAGCGAGAGGGATGACATGGCTACCCGCGCTAATGCCAAAACATGGGTTTTCAGGGTTTTCGAGAGGAAATGTTGTTGAGGAGAATTCTTTCCCTTATGCAGAAGGATGCCATCAAGGTGTTTTTAAGACATTTTACTGTTCACAGGTCACGAGAATAGTCCTCCAATGTATGGGGCGAGGGATTGCAGGGACAGTGACAAAATGCTGTGTAACAGATGCCCCCTAAAGCATGAGGTCCGAGAGAGAGGGAGGGGAGAAATTCTTTATGAGTACGTTTCCAACTAAAAACATTGTCATTGGAAGACCTGCGAATAAAAATGCAACTGATATCTCTGATACATGATATGTGGTATGGGAGCAGCCATCCATAATAGAGTGTACAAAAATCAGGATCCAAGGTATGGACACAACCATCCAGTAAAATAAGGATCAACAAGTAGACTCAAGCATGGTCGCAGCCATCCAATCAAAAGAGTCATGTAGTAAATCATAATAATCTACAAAAGAACCAGTAGCCTGGATGTTTATCAGAAAAAATATAGGGTCTTGCGCTCCATCTCGACCCGAACAAAGTACAAGTTCAAGCATGCAAATATGTGAGCTGAATTCGAACATGCAAGAACATCGTCTGATTACCAGCCAATAATGAAATCCATTAAATGATGTGAGAGGAACCACTAATAATGACGATGGCTCTCAAGGTACAAGAGGTATAATCCATGGAATGTGAACAGTGAGCTGGCATCGAACACCTAAAGAATCATCCGATCGAAGGCCAATAACAAAAACCTTACGTCGAATGCGAAGAACCTCCCATTGAAGCATGCAGGCTCCAAGGTACCTAAAGGGAGTCTCTAGACCAACTTCCCGGATAATGAGCTGAAGTCGACAGGAAGTGACCTTGATTAAAGGTGGGCCATGATGTCTCCCACATCATCGACACAAGATAGAGGGATATAATGTTTTGTGAATCAAGGCCAACAGAGAATCAGAGGGAGGTTTAAAATTGCAGAGGCTAACTTCTCTTGAACATATCGGAGGTACGACATTGGATTTGGAAGTATTTTACATCAACGGATCTGAGGTCATGGTGATGTGGCAAAGAGCAGATGAGCGGTCAAAAGAGATTACCCAAACCCATGGAGTCAAGAAGAGAATGACATGAGATGTCCCCAACCCAACACGAATGCAGACAAGTGCCATGTTCAAGAGCGACATACTACCGACACGATTATAATACTGGTTCCATTTTCCCCCACCATTTCTGGCGAGTACCCAAATTATTTTTGAAAACAAGCTTGAAGGGGATAGCATATGCTTTTGATGTAAGTTTGTCCTTCGGACAAATCCAACCTAGTACATTTTACGAGCCCTAGGAAGGAGGAACTCGAGTAACGTCATTACGACAGAGTCCGATGTCATCATTTTTTAATGAGTCTGACAAAGGAAGAAATCAACGTATTTTCATGTTTATAGATTTTGAAAAGATAGCGGAAAATAAAACTCGAGTAGTCCCTTTTCATAGATAGTCCCACAAATCCGAAAAGGTAGAAAAATATGTCTGAGAGAACCTCCTAGTCGCGATAGGCTAGGGTATTCCTTTTTCATAAATAATCTATCCCAACCCAAAAAAGGGGTAAACGTATACTGGGTAGATATCATTTCGCAACCATTTAACGAGTTCAAAACGACAAGAGTCTTGACAATCTTTTCAATTTTTAAGAGTCAAAAAAGAGCTGAAATATGACTCCTCATGGAGGAACGAGTGGTATAAAGGGTAGCAACTGGTTCCGGTAATGGTGGAACTTCTCAGAACAAGTAAAGTTCAAGAGGCTAGCTAACATGACCACTCATCGCAGCAGTTCCTCAGGAATGGGTAAAACAACCAAGTGAAGGCATATGATCGGCCAAGCAGATAGGGACGATGGAATGAAAAAACCAAGGCTCATCTAGAAAAATGGGCTGATAAAATGGCAATCACGAGAGGTAAAATAAGAATGGTTTCATTTTTACACAAGCTTGAAATCAGGAAACTCTGCTTGAACCTAATTTCATTTTTACACAAGCTTGAAACAGATAAACTATGCTTGAAACCAGTTTCATTTTTACACAAGCTTGAAACGGAAACAAACTGCGACAAACTGAAAATTCACAAACTTGAAATCGAGAAACTACGCGGAAACTAGTTTCATTTTTACCTGACTTGAAATGGATAAACTATCGCGGCAGTTTCGATTTTACACAGAAAACGGAAACGGAAACAAATAATAGCGAAAAGTAAGCATGCCCCCATCATGGTGACTCAATTCGAGTTACATGCCCCCCAAGCTTTAGTCCATATGACCGTTAGATGGAGTAAAGGTTCAAATTATGAGATCAATAGAAATACTCGACTGGGATTTTACGAGATCTGGCAAAGACTTGAATTGAATAGGAATGTGTTTCATTGTTTTAACGAGATTAACACATTAAAATAACTATCCCCATGAACTAATTAATTTTTTAACGAGGTTGACATAGAAGACAAACTATCCTCAAAAGAGCTTGTTTCATTTTTTAAGGAGCTTGACACAAGAAAATGAACTACGCTCCAACCAGCTTGTTTGATTTTTTAAGGAGCTTGACACAAGAAAAAGAACCCTACTTTGATGAGCTTGTTTCATTTTTTAAGGAGCTTGACACAAGAAAAAAAACCCTGCTCTGAGGACCTTATTTCATTTTTTAAGGAGCTTGACACAAGAAAAAGAACCCTACTCCAAAGACCTTGTTTCATTTTTTAAGGAGCTTGACACAAGAAAATGAACCTTGCTCCGAAAGACCTTGTCTCGTGTTTTAAGGAGCTTGACGCAAGCAGATGAACCATGCTCGGATAGACGTCATCATAAAGAATAAGATTCATATCTTCCAAGGGTTGCCCGTCTGATGGAAGGAAAACATCTTGGAATTCTGGACCCAAAGCCCCCAGCACATGATGTGCAATGACACTATCACTGAATATAGGCACAGGACAGGTAGCCACATAATTGGCATATGGTGGGGATGACACAACTGGCAGATAAATATCCATCAGGGATGATGGTGGGCTAGATGCCATATTAGGAGCAAATAACACAAGCTGATCGATGGTCACGATCTGACCTTGGTGTAGAAAACACATCACACGAAAGGAGGAGACAAGCACTCCTATGGCATAAGTATAATCGCGGCCCAAGAGTAAATTAAATTCCAAGGGGCCAGGAACAACCATCACATCCATATGGACAATTTTCCCTCCCAAATTAACAGGCAACTTCGGAAGGATCCCTAACGGTTGACTAGTTCCTATTTTAAACGCCAACAGATTCTGCGTAATAGGCACAAACGGCGGTGAACTGAAAGCTTGCCAAGTAGTTGAGCATAAAATACTAATAGATGCCCCTTAATCTATAATGGTGCTGGGTACGACCAGATGGGAGCCTGTACCATGATCTCAAAGGGCACATAAGAAGGAAGGCGATAACTTGCGAATCAACCCCAATCGAAGGAATCGACCAAACTACTTGGAGGGGTTACCATCGAACCAAGATGGTATTCCCCTGGTGTTACAGGAGAAGAAGGAGCATCCTCTGCCACCTCCATCATGGAGGCAAAAGGAGTATCCTCCGGGACCTCCATCATGGGAGGCAGAGGAGTAGCTTCCAGAGGTATAGGGATGGGAGAATATTTCTCCAAGTCCGAAGAATCTGAAGAAACAAGAAGAACATGAGGGATGTGAGCTCCACTCTGAACAGAAAACACCTGGTGCACCGCAAATGGGGCCAGCTCAATTGATCCCACGACCAATGGTTGGTCAAGGATGGATTCATGATGGTGAATTTCTGAGGGAGCGGAATCAAGCAAGGATGACTCTTGACTGATCGTTGAATCAACTAGTGAAGGACTCAAAGAAAGTTGTTTGTAACCAACCGGAAGGCACGGTGTACAAACAGTCGAGTTGTCAAAAACTCTCTTGGCTTCATCCATTTACAGACAAAGGTGAATGGCATGATTCCCTTCACACAACTTACAGGGATTGGTGAGCTTACCCTGAATCTTAGGAACTTTACTAGCAATATTAGAAAATGTGCCCCCAACCTGACTCCCGGAAGCCAACGGCAATGGCGGACGACTGTTGGACCATACTTTGAGCACCTTGGGAATGCCAGGGAAATCTCGAATAATATGGTTTCCCTGGCACAACATGTAAGGGAACTTAACTTTTCGCGAAGGGTTGGAAGGTTCATCGAGAGTAGGTGTTTTAGAAGCAACAGCTACAAAATTATCCTCTCGCTTATATGAATTCTTCTTCTTAGCCACCTGGGTAGTAGAATCCAAACTTTCACCAGTAGAAGTAGAAGATGAGGACGAAGAAACAAGTGAATAAGGGGAGAGGACCACCTTCAAATCAACATGGCATTGCTCAGGCAGAGGAGTGGATGGTACAGTAGCCAGAACACTTGAGAGTACAGAGGTTGAAAACAACCAAGCAGGCAACCCAACAATTAACCCAGGGAGGGATAACGTGACCATATAAAAAGCACCAATATTTCCTAAAGTAGGAAAAGGACTAGGACTCCCTTCAGAGGGGACTCCTTGATTGGAAAACTCCAGAAAAGTTTCCATCGGAAATGACCTTGAAATTAAACACCAAGGACAAAAATTCTAACCAAGAATATTTCGTGGGCGATTAATTTTAAGACACTGAAACCAGACTCTGTTGTTTCATATTTGAAGAGTCGAGAAACAAGCAAAAGGTGACTCTATCTCTTTCAGGTTGGACATGAGCTTGAAAGGACAAGAGCTCTGTTGAGATTGCAACAAGATGATGAGCTTAGTGGAAAGGAGTCTCCTTCACTAAGTGGGCCCGCAGGCTATTTTTGGCGCAAAGTCTATTTTTAGAATATGTCTATTTTTAGACATACGGATCATGTTCTATGATTTGCAGGATGTTATTTGTGGATGTTTGGTCAAGTCATAAAAAATAGATGGACTTCTATTTTTAGAAATATTGGGTGGAATCTATTTTTAGATTGCCAGTCTAAAAATAGATATGTCGAATATTATTAGCTCTTAATAATATTTAGACTCTAAACATTATCTTATTCTCTTGGAGCACTTCAGTTAAGTGCACAGATGTGCCACAGGAGCTGACAGAAGGAATTACGCTATTCCTAAGGGTTAAGTGGAGCTATTGCATGGATACTTCAGTTAGAACTCATGTGACAGAGTTTGGTGGAGTTGATTGAGGAAGTTAGTGGAGTTGTATTCGGTTTAACTAATCTAAACATAGTTGAGCTATTTGTATTCAGTTTAACTAATTGATACAATTAGTGAGAGTGGTGTGAATTAATTATTAATTAATTCACTAATTATAAACTCATTAATCAACTAAAGAATGCATTAGTTAACTTCAGTGCATGGACAGTTTCAGTGGAGACCAATGCAAGAATAGGTGAAAGAGTAGGTTAACTATCAGTTGTGACTATACTGTTGCTATTTGCAACACACGGATAGGTGGAGTAGCCCATGAGGATTGCGCAGTTCAAGCCAGGTGGTTTATCTATTTAATGAAGCCATCCCATAGCATTAATTACGCAATAGAGGCTGGCTATCAAGTGGCAAAAGATTGGAGCATGTGTTTTGCTAGATCTAGCTTGATAGTGTGTAGCAATTCAGGGTGTGCATGAGAGCTTGTGAGGAGCTTTTGTACTATGATTGTTACATGATCTCCATGACATATAATATACAGATAGTTGGGGTTTTCATCTTTAATCTTTCCCATTAAATACTGTGTTCATATGTGTGATTGTTTGTGGTTTTAATGTATGCATGCAATTGATTTTATTTCCGCATGTGATGATCAATGGTAGAAGAGATTCTGTATTATGCATGAAGCTAAAATAGTGTGTGATTAGGAGAATATCGGTGAATAATATCTCATTTATTCAAATTTTCTACATGGTATCGGAGCGATATTGATCATCGGAGCAATTGCAGTACATTGAAGCGGTTGAGTTTTGAGCTGGTGGAATTCGAATTTGCAGCAGTGTTTTCTTGGTGTCGAAGTTGAGATGTCTTTCAACGGATTGCGATTGGAGTATGCCCTTGAGGGCAACTCGAATTATATTGCATGGAAGGACAGGATGGAGGCGGTGCTGGATGACAATGGGTTGAAGGAGTTCATAGATGCAGAAATTCCAAAGCCTACTTCTAGTGATGTTGTCGTACTTGACGCATGGCAAAAGAAGACAGCAAAGTGTCGAAGGATTCTGTTGGAAGGTGTGAAGGATCACATAGTGTCCAGCCTTCATGGTAAATCTTCTCCATTCTTGATGTGGAAAGCTTTGACAGATTTATTTCAAAGCAAGAGCGACCAGAGGAAGTTGGCGCTCAAGGATAAACTCAGGAACATAAAAATGGAGAAAGGCGACAGTATGCCCAAGTACCTCACGAAGTTCATCCAATGCAGGGATGAGCTGGGAAGTGTGGGGGTGACTGTTGATGATGAGGACTTGGTGATCTTGGTTGTCCTTGGGCTTCCGAAGAGTTGGCACTCCTATCAGGACTCTGTCAATGGTCGGGAGAAATTTCCAGGATGGGAGTGACTTTGGTCGGATCTTGTGCAAGAGGAGATAAGGCGGAGTACCAGGGACGGATCTTCATCAAATAAATTTGATGAAGAGAATTGCGCTTTGGCTGCCAAAGCAAAGAAGGGGAAGAGCAAGAAAGCTTCTCAATTCGGTGCGAAAGGTAAGAAACAGGACATGTCCAAGGTGAAGTGCTTTCACTGTCACCAACACGGACATTATGCCACTAGTTGTCCACAGAAGAAGAAAAATAAGCAGGCTGCTAGGACTACGGTTGGAAGGCCTTAGCCTGCGCAATTTGAAATTGCCAAGGACAATCCGCAGCAACGGTCTCAAGTGTGATGGGTTCAGTGTGGTTTCTTGACAGTGGTGCATCTTTTCACATGACAGGAGATAGAGATTTGTTTACTGATTTGGATGAGAAAGATCTTAGAGTGCACATCGAGATGGGCGATGATGGTAGATACGGTGTGACCAATATCGGTACCATTTCCTTTGAGAGGGAATCTGGTAAACCCTTCATATTGAAGGAAGTGATGCATGTTCCAGGATTGAAGAAGAATCTTATCTCTGTGGCGATGTTAGAAGACAAGGGATATGATGTTGTCTTTAGCGAGGGAAAGGCTTTCCTACGGAGTAAGGCAACTGGTGAGACCCGGAGGATAGGGATTCGAGTTAAGAACCTTTATCAATTGTAGGTAGATGGCTACGCAGCAATGGCACGCAAGGAAGAAGGAGTGGTGAGCCGAGATGATGGCAAGTTGTGGCACCAGAGATTGGGCCACCTTCACCATGGAGCTTTCAATATACTGCAGCATATTTCTACTAGGCTTCCTAAAGGCACTCTTGTGTAGTCAGATCAGTGCAAGGGGTGTACCTTGGGAAAATTTGTGAAATCCACCTTTCACGAGAAGGATAGTTGCGCCACAACGATCCTTGAGAGAATTCACACAGACGTGTGTGGACCTTTCTCAGTAGCTTCGACTGCAAATCACAGGTATTATGTGATATTTGTTGATGATTTATCTTGTAAGTGTTGGATCTTCTTCATGCAGAAGAAGAGTGAGACATACTCAAAGTTCTGTGAGTTCAAGGCACTGGTTGAGAAAGAATCGGGGAAGAAGGTGAAGGCTCTTAGGAGCGACAATGGTGGTGAATTCATCTCCAGCGAATTCAAGGACTTTTGCAGCGTAGAAGGAATTCGAAGAGAGCTCATAGCACCTCATAACCCATAGCAGAACAGGGTTGCTGAGCGGAAGAACAAAATGATCGTGGGTGCTGCACGGGCGATGTTACATGATCAAGGCCTACCCATTCACTTGTGGGCGGAGGCATGAAATACTGCAGTATATGTGCAGAACCATTGTCCTCACAAGATACTTGGCATGAGTACACCTGAGGAGGCGTTTTATGGTAAGAAGCCCGATATTTCCCATTTGAGGATTTTTGGTTCACCTGTTTACATTCATGTGACGAAGGATGCCAGGAAGAAGCTGGAGCCGACTGCGGAGGTTTGGATATTTTTTGGGTACACTGATACGCCTCACAACTATCGTGTGTGTTTTCTAGACAGTCGCAAGACTGTTGTGCGACGGGATATCAAATTTCATGAGGAGAAAGCCATGAAGTGTTCACTTGAGAGGGAGCCACACTTGCATGCAGCTGAGGAGCTATTAGTTCCTAAGGATGAGTCTCAGGATGCAGATCAGCCACAAGATGAGGTTCATGGAGTGGAAGAGACCACTCATGTAGTGCCAACCATTAGAGGGCAGAAGCACACTACAGAAGCTGAGCAACTAGCTCAAGATGCAAAGAAGATTGTAGGAGCACCTACATCACAGCGCAGACAGAATAGTCACCTGACCAGTATACTGGATACATGGCTCTTATGAGAAAGTGTATCATGACAGAGCCATCCTCTTTCGAGGAAGTTGTGGAGGACCCCACATGGGTAGATGCCATGGTGGAAGAGTATGATTCAATTTTCATAAACAGTGCATGGGTGATTGTACCGAGACTGGAAGGGAAATCAATGGTGGGTTCGAGATGGATCTACAAAGTGAAGCAGACAACTGACGGGAGTGTGGAGAACTACAAGGCAAGATTTTTTTCCCGAGGATTTTCACAGATAGAGGGGATCGATTATGAGGAGACCTCTGCACCTATCGCAAGGTATTCTTCCATACGCATGATTCTTGCTCTCTCAGTGCAAATGGGGTGGCACATTCATCAGATGGATGTGAAGACTGTGTTCCTCAAAGGAGTCATTGAGGAGGAGGTGTACATAGAGCAGCCCGTAGGTTTCGAGATCTTCAGCAGCGATTCACATGTGTGCAGGCTCAAGAGAGCATTGTATGGGTTGAAACAAGCACCTCGTGCTTGGTACACATGGATAGACAGTTATTTCACCAGACTTGGATTCTAGAAAGATGAAAATGGAATCTAACACTGCGGTTATTGGTGGAGGTGAGTTTACAGTCATTATACTTTAAATAGATGATTTTATTTTGGCGGTGATGGTGACCAGTCTCTCTCATGAGAGGATCTTTAAGGATTTGAATGAGGACTTAGACACTCCTTCATTATTTCAAGATTAACAAATTTAGCTGACTGAGTAATTATTTTGTTTCTAGGGGTAAAGTATGACCGGGAATCTTGGAGAAGTTCAACATGCATGGCTACAAGCACCGTTGATACTCCTCTTCCGTGTGGATGGAGGAAGGAGGATGCTACTTCGGCGGAGGTAGTGGATACCCACTGTTTATCGATAGTTGGTGGGGTCGCTTATGTATCTGGTCAATACATGACCCGACATATGCTATGCTGTGAACTAGCTTTCACAAGCTATGGTTAAGCCAACCAAGCTCTTCTGGAAGGCAGGAAATCATGTACTGAGATATCTCAGAGGCACATCGGGATATGGATTATGGTACAAACAGTCGGATGAGGTGAAGCTATGTGGCTTCACGAATGCAAATTGGGCAGGGATCCCAACGGACAAAAAGAGCACATCCAGAGGGATTTTCAGTATCGAGTCGACAGCAGTTTCTTGTTACAGCAGGAAGAAGAGATCCATGGAACTCAGTTCAGTAGAGGCCAAGTATATGGTAGCGAGTTTGGCTGCATGCGAGGCTATATGGATGAGCAAGATTGTTGTGTAACCAGCTCCAAAAATAGAAGAAAAGAGATATCCATGCCTTAGAAATAAGCCACTTCGAGGGGGCAACCTCCAATACATTACATAAATGAACAATTCTTCGATGATACAATTCACAAAACTCCCTTCCCCATCAAGTTCTCGCAATACTGTTTGAACTGGAAGATTTTCACCTATAACCTTCTTTAAGCATGAAACATGGAAAACTGGATGTACTCGCGAAGAAGCAGGAAGCTCCAATTTGTATGCCATAGTACCAATCTTTTGCAACACCTTGTAAGGACCATAGTACTTTGCCGATAATTTATTATCCTTCTTAGCTTGCTTGAGGGACATTTGTTTATATGGTTGTAGCCGTAAAAATACCCAATCTCCTACATCAAAACTTCTCTCGCTGCGATGTTGATCTGCCTGTTGTTTCATTCGATTTTGTGCCAAATTAAAGTTATCCTTTAAGAGTTGGAGAACTTCTTGCTGATGCTCGATGTGATCTTCCACCGCTTGAACCTTAGAATTTTCTCTTAAAGATGATGTGATGGATGGTGGATGATATCCATAAAGTGCCATAAATGGGGTCATTTTTGCTGCAGTATGGAAGGAAGTGTTATACCTCCATTCAGCAAGAGGTAACCACTTGACCCATTGTGTTTGTTTATCAGATACAAAACAACGAAGATATCCTTCCAAACATTTATTTACTATCTCAGTTTGACCATCACATTGAGGATGATAAGATGAGCTATGAGCTAATTGAGTACCCAAACAAGAAAATAACTCCGTCCAAAAATTTCCAGTAAAAATGGGATCTCCGTCGCTCACAATAACCCTTGGGCTTCCATGTAGCATTTGAATTCTATCCATAAATGTAGTAGCAAATGTACTTGCTTTAAATGGATGAGTTAATGCACAAAAGTGTGCATACTTGGTAAGTCTATCAACTACCACCATGATGACACTCTTTCCTTCGGACTTAGGTAAACCTGTCATAAAATCCATTGAAATCTCCTCCCAACGTTGACTCGGAATGGATAAAGGTTGTAGAAGTCCTGGGGTCTTAATTGTTTCCACTTTATTCTGCTGGCAAACCAAACATTCCGCCACAAAATTTCGAATATCAGATTTAAGGCCATCCCAAAAAAATTCTTTCTTCACCTTGTGGTAAGTTTTTAAAAATCCCGAGTGTCCTCCTAAAGGAGAAGTGTGCAATTCCAGAAGAATCTTTTGTTTTAGTTGGGAATTCTTACAAAGATATAAGCGATCTTTGTACCATAAGGAATCATTTTTCCAACCAAATGTATCAGATGTACTAGGATCTTGCTGCAACTTTTGAATGAGTGTCCATACATCTTTTTCCTTCTTCCATTCATCTCTTGCTTTAGTTATCCAATCTGGTTGGATAATAGAAATGGCACAAAGCAATGCTTCCACCTCTTCATTCTTTCTTGAGAGTGCATCTGCAACAACATTCAACTTTCCTTTTTTGTAGATTATTTCAAAGTCGTAACCCAACATCTTTGTGACCCATTTTTGTTGTTCTTCTGATGATAGTCTTTGTTCCAAAAAGTGTTTAAGACTATCATGATCAGTTTTTACCTTGAAGTGTCTTCCCATTAGGTAAGTTCGCCATTTTTTTAGTGCATGTAGTATTGCTAACATTTCCTTCTCATAAATAGGTTTCTGTAAATACTTTCCTTTGATTGGACGACTTTCAAAAGCAATGGGTCTTCCTTCCTGCATTAAAACTGCACCAATTCCATTTCCTGAGGCATCACATTCCACAATAAAGGTTTTGTGAAGTCTGGTGTAGCTAAGACCGGTGCTAGGCACATTGCCTCTTTAAGACGTTCAAAGGCCTTAGTTGCTTCAGGAGTCCATGAAAATGCATCTTTCTTCAATAATGTTGTTAGAGGTGCCGCTATTCTCCCATAATTCTTAACAAACTTGCGATAATACCCTGTTAACCCGAGAAATCCTCGCAACTTCTTTATGGTTGTGGGGACTTTCCATTCCTTAATGGCTTTAATTTTGTTAGGGTCTACTTTAACACCCTCGTGAGATACAATGTGACCCAAATATTCCAACTCTTGTACTCCAAAGAAACATTTGGATTTTTTTGCATATAATTGTTTCTCCTGCAATAGTTTGAGCACCCCGTCAACATGTTCAACATGATCCTTCCAAGACCTGCTATAGATTAGTATATCATCAAAAAATACTAGCACAAATTTTCTAAGGAAGGGTTTGAAAATGGAATTCATCAACCCTTGAAATGTAGAAGGTGCATTGGCAAGGCCAAAAGGCATGACCAAAAATTCATAATGACCCTCATGAGTTTGAAATGTTGTTTTTGGAATATCTTCAGTCTTCATTCTAATTTGATGATATCCTTAATGAAGATCCAACTTGGTAAAATAAATTGCTCCATGTAATTCATCCAATAATTCATCAATCATAGGAATGGGAAATTTATCTTTAATGGTGAGCTTATTGAGCTCCCTATAATCCGGACAAATTCGCCATGATCCATCCTTCTTGTGTACCAATACTACAGGAGCAGAGAAAGAACTTTGACTAGGTTGAATTATACCCGCCTCTAACATTTCTGCAATCATACGTTCAATTTCGCTCTTTGGAAGTAAGGATATCTATAAGGCCTGATGTTTGGAGGAACACTTCCTGGAATCAAATGAATAGCATGATCATGATCACGAATAGGTGGGAGTCCTTTGGGAGTTTCAAACACCTTGGAATGATTGTCCAAGACTTGTTGGAGATCTGCCGAAATAGATGATTTTGATGTTGAAACGTCTAGTGAGCATAATTGTGCAATTACGCCTCGTTGTTCTTTCTTTAGAAGCTTTGTCATGACATTAGAGCTTATTATCCTTCCCGGCTTCCCCGCAATACCCCGTAATTCAACTTCCTTTCCTTCTGAAAAAAATTTCAAGAAAAGTTCTTGAAAATTAAAAGCTACCGTCCCCAAAGATTGTAACCATTGTACTCCTAGTACAACATCAGCACCTCCCATAGGAATGGCAAGCATTGGAATAGTCAATACATATTCCCCCATGGTTAGCTCGATATTATGGCATTTTCCAGAGCAATTTATAGTTCCTCCATTTGCAACCATCACTTGACATTCTGGTGCTGGGTATAGGAAACAATTTAATTCCTTGGCTACCTTATAATGAATAAAATTATGGGTGCTACCTCAATCAATCAACACTATTACCCTTTTCTTCTTTATATGTCCTTCTATCTTGAGAGTTTGAGGAGTGGTAATTCCTGCCAGTGCATTACACGATATGGTCGGATTCATTTCTTCCTCTTCTAGGGGTGGTTCCCGGTGTATATCCTCTTCTTGTTCATTTTCTTCTTCTTCTTCACAATCTATGTAAAATAATTTCTTCTCAGCACACTTATGACCTTTAGTGTATTTGCTATCACAACTGTAGCAAAGCCCTTTTGCTCTTTTCTCTTCCAATTTTTGTGGTGTAAACCTTGTAGGTTGTGGAAATCTAGGCGTAGCAATACTTCCTTCTTTATAGAATTGAGTGGTAGGCTTCCTTGTCGCCATAATTTTACATTCAACTTTTCTTGCCAACCTGAATGCCTTCTCCAATGAATCAGGTTCCAAAACGCGAACTTCATGTTGGATGTTATCCTTTAAAGTGCCTATGAAGAGATCAATCCGGTGTTCCTCTGGAATATCAGTTACCCTTATATTCAATTTTTGGAAGTCCTCAATGTGCTGCCCCACTAAACCCTTTTGTTTGAGATTTATCAATTGGCTAAAGAAGGTGTTGCTCTTTGTATCCTCATAACATGCTATCATTTCCTCCGTAAAAATTGACCAAGTGACAATTTTTTTACGGGAGAAAAGCCATCGATACCATACAAATGTATTTTGTTCTAAATGTAAAGCTGCAATGCGTACCTTTTGTGTGTTTTGCACATTATGGAGATCAAAATATTGCTCCATCTGTAGTATCCATGTTACAGGATCCTTTCCATCAAACTTCCTCATATCCATTTTTGGAATATGGTGGTTCTTCCCGCCAACATTCGAGTTTATGAAATCACGATTAACAGTTATTTTGTTCTCATCATGAGGTTCTTCTCCTATATTTCCGTCATTAGGAATCATTTCTGGTTTTAAGCTTGTCATCAAGCCTTCCATGTATGCTTTTAGATCACTCTTCATGTTTTCCATGTTGTCTTTCATGTCATCCATCTTAGCTTCCATGCCTTTCTTCAAACCGTCCATCTTCACTTCCATGCCTTTCTTCAAAACTTCCATTTCATTTTTTGTTGCTCTTTGCGAGAGTGAAAAATGTTGCATTTGCTCTTGTAATTTTGATAGATCATGTTGCAATTCTTCATCTTCATGAGTCATAGTAGAGCCTTCTGAAGGCTTAATGGGTGTTGAATTCTTTTAGGGGCCATTTTAGAATCCAATATTGATATCTATTCTACAATATTCCCTTGGAATCAATTCAACTTGATTCTTCAAACAAGACTTATGCAATTCGGAAAAAAAATACACACCTTTTACTAGCTTTTAGGAGCTCGATATTGAAATTGAATTATCTTTGTATTTGAAAATCTTCGATATCTGAAATTCAGCTCTGTAGTAGATCTCTGAAGCTTCTTTCAAATGCCACAGGTCTGACCTGATTTGGATTCTCCAAGACAAATTTGTGTCCAATCTCCCACAATGACCTAATTCTGGACTGGTTCAGTAGAGCGAACTTGTACGACTTGCCACGTGTCACTGTTTTTTCCTTTGTCTCTGAAATTGATAGCGAAGAAACTACAGGCTGTGTACTTGTGACCACTTTTGACGGCACTCCAATCCAATCTTCAGAGAGAGAGTTATTGAACTTTTCCCACGATCACCCCTTTGAGATGAAATTCAGGAGCCTGAAAAAGCACTACCTTCCACAGATCATATCTCCAAAAATATTGCGAACCAAGCTCTGAAATTTTTTGACGAATTTCCTCAGGATTTCAGCTTCGCACCATACGAATTTCAGATTCTGAACCTTCGTAGAAAAAATTTATAGCGAAAATGCCACGATGACCTGTTTAGGAGCTTGAAAAAAGACCTAACTTCCACAGATGATATCTCCGAAAATATTGCGAACTAAGCTCTGAAATTTTTAGACAATCTTCCTCAGGATTTCAGCTTCGCACCCTAAAAATTTCAGCTTCTGAAACTTCGTAGAAAAAAAGTTATAGCGAAAATGCCACGATGACCCGTTTGGAGCAGCGAAACCCTAGAATCCCAACCTCTGATACCAAATGTTGTGTAACCAAACTCTCCAAAAAATAGAAGAAAAGAGATATCAACGCCTTAGAAATAAGCCACTTCGAGGGGGAAACCTCCAATACATTACATAAATGAACAATTCTTGGATGATACAAATGAACAAAACCTCCTTCTATATATAGGAGTCCATGGGGCCACAATATAATCCTAGTGGGCCACAGAAATTGTAATCCTTACGACCTTAACAATAATAATTTAAGGGCACAATAATAACAAAATGGGGGTTACAAGGGTACAATAATAACAATAAGGGTTTACACTAACAATAATAAGGGGCTATACTAGTGATATTTCGACCTAACAAAGATCCCTGGACTAGAGTTTCTGCCTACACTTGGATCCTACTGTGATTTATTGTGATAATCAGAGTTGCATCAAACTCTTGGTTAATCCAGTATTTCATGATATATCTAAACACATTGACATCCGGTATCATCATATCAGAGATTGTGTGCAGCGGAGAATCATGTTACTTTCATACATTCCTATGGAGGATCAGGATGCTGATATCTTGATGAAGGCGCTCACCAGGAGCAAATTCGAATACCACAGGGGCAGGATAGGGGTTGCAGATAATCCATATCTTGTTGAGAGGGAGTGTTGATATTGCAACAAGATGATGAGCTTAGTGGAAAGGAGTCTCCTTCACTAAGTGGGCCCGTAGGCTATTTTTGGCGCAAAGTCTATTTTTAGACATATGGATCATGTTCTATGAGTTGTAGGATGCTATTTGTGGATGGTTGGTCAAGTTGGAAACAATAGATGGACTTATGTTTTTAGACATATTGGGCAGAATCTATTTTTAGATTGCCAGTCTAAAAATAGATATGTCAAATATTATTAGCTCTTAATAATATTTAGACTCTAAACATTATCTTATTCTCTTGGAGCACTTCAGTTAAGTGCACAGATGTGGCACAGGAGCTGACAGAAGGAATTACTCTATTCCTCAGGGTTAAGTGGATCTATTGCATGGATACTTCAGTTAGAACTCATGTGACAAAGTTTGGTGGAGTTGATTGAGGAAGTTAGTGGAGTTGTATTTAGTTTAACTAATCTAAACATAGTTGAGCTATTTGTATTCAGTTTAACTAATTGATACAATTAGTGAGAGAGGTGTGAATTAATTATTAATTAATTCACTAATTATAAGCTCATTAATCAACTAAAGAATGCATCAATTAACTTTAGTGCATGGACGGTTTCAGTGGAGACTAGTGCAGAAATAGGTGAAAGAGCAGGTTAACTATCAGTTGTGACTATACTATTGCTATTTGCAACACATAGATAGGTGGAGTAGCCCATGAGGATTGCGCAGTTCAAGCCAGGTGGTTTATCTATTTAATGAATCCAACCCATAGCATTAATTACGCAATAGAGGCTGGCTATCAAGTGGCAAAAGATTGGAGCATGTGTTTTTATAGATCTAGCTTGATAGTGTGTAGCAATTGAGGGTGTGCATGAGAGCTTGTGAGGAGCTTTGTACTATGATTGTTACATGAACTCCATGACATATAATATACAGATAGTTGGGGTTTTCAGCTTTAAGCTTTCCCATTAAATACTGTGTTCATATGTGTGATTGTTTTTGGTTTTAATGTGTGTATGCAATTGATTTTATTTCCGCATGTGATGATAAATGGTAGAAGAGATTTTGTATTATGCATGAAGCTAAAATAGTGTGTGATCAGGAGAATCTTGGTGAATAATATCTCAGTTATTCAAATTTCTACAAGCTCGATGATATTTTTAGTTAAAAGAGTCAGCAAAGATCAAAGTGACTGCTATGGTAATCTAGGTAAATGGGTGTACCAGATATCTGTGAACTGCCATATACACCTTGGTAAAAATGAAAGAGAAATCAACCAAGGACTTAACGTACGTGTAGGTAATCTCTCTGAATGTTGTGTCTGGTGTATCACGGGTAAAAGGCGGCACACTCAAGTTCCTATGGATAAAGGATTTGCAACCTAATGGGGTCTCCCTTTATATACATGAAGATACGGGGAGCACAAGTCTGTACTAGCGCTATCTGTAGCCAAATGGCAAGCGACAGCTACTAGGCTTAAAGACACCGGAACACGTCTCTACCTTATACTACTATATGTTCCGTTAAGTTTCAATGCTACCTTAAGTTAATTCAGTAAATTTTAAAGTTGATCTTCAATTTACGTTTCGATTTCAAGGCCCTATCAAATGTTGGATCTCATAAAACCTCTAGATGCAAACTACATGCCACAAAATATCATTTTTTTCAATGAAGAGCTATCTATGGGAGAGTTGAGAGCTTTCAAATGACAACAAAATGAACACACAAAAACATCCACTACTATTTTCAATGCAAGCTAATGAAACTAGAAAAAATTTCTCTATAATTATACAATGCTAGTAATGCGAAAAAAATTTCAATTTTCATTATGCCAATCAAAATGAAAAATATTTTGTTTTTGGTATTTTTCAATATATTAGAGAAAATACACTAAATATTAAATGAAAAACTAATGAAAACATCAAATTGAGAATGATAAAGAGAGAGCTGAAACAAAACAAGTTCACTCAACTCACACAAGCACAATCAAGACTCAAACCGATGACAAAATCCCTCAAAGTGAAGAAGAATCTCAAACGAGACTCAAACAAATCGTGTGATCTAGGCTTGGAGCCACATAAAGCGAAACTGAACAAAAGAGAGGAAAATAACTCAATTAACGCAATGATTCAATGGGATTCAGCAAGATGAATAAAAAGAAGCAAAAAAAAAGTTGACTGGGAAAGAAAAGACCCAAAACTCCCACGGGAGGCTCAGCACACTGAAGCACCTAGAAGCCCCAGGGCTAAAATGCAAAACTGACAGAAAATGGAAAACAACCGGAGGACGAGGGATAAACATAGTCAATTATGACTTTAAAGAAATCAATCAATTAGAAAAAATGAACCAGGACCAAAACTCAAGCTCAGAGAGTCCAAGAACAAGCAAACCCTAAGACCAAGCAGGGTTGGCGCACCTGTTTGGTTGTAATCTGCACCAAACAGGGAATGGCATGGGGGCCTAACTGGCAACTTGCGCCCGTTGGCATGACTGTCAGATGTATAACCATGCCAATCAAGTTTACCCTAGAAAAATGATGAAAATGAACTAACAGAGGCTAGATCTGGTCTTCTGGGGGCTGAACAAGGTTTTAACACCAAGGAAGGTGAACCAGAAAAGCAGATTAATAAAAAAAAAAAGCCAAAAACAACCCAATAGAGGAAGGACCAACTCCCATTGATCCACAACAGAGTCGCAAAATTGTTGTGGAGGTAAATCCCCTCTGCGGACAGAGGCGATCTCACTAGCGCTAGAGTGGGCCTAGCAACAATTGAAACACGCAAAGTTATTGATTCCTAGTTACAAAAGATAAAATCACGATAGATCGCTTACTGTGATTCCTTCGCTGTTGTTGTCAGAGAAGAAGTGGAACTTTTGTTCCTAGCTGGACAGGTCACGATCCGTGAGCTTGTTGCATCCAGATACTTGTACACATGCAAAGAAGATAGACTTACGAATTTTTGAAGTTATGTGTGGATTTGGATGAGTTGAGTCAAGGTTGGCTTGGTGTAAACATGACCTATGACAGTTGTAGAAACCCCTAAATCATGACATTTTGGATATCTTCTCTTTGGTATAAATAGAAGGTGAGATGAGGGTGAATAGGCATCCATTCGATGCAACACAACACAAACATAAGGGTTCTTTGAGAGGCAAAACACATCTCTGATTTGGCTAGAGTAAGAAGACGGTAGACCAGTGAGGGAACTAGGCTATTTCAGTGCTGCAGAGGGGTGACCGAGCTGGTAGAGGAGGGTCTGAGTTGTTGGGTGGAGGAATGAGCTACTTTTCTTGAGGCTGAGGTTAGTGAGGGTTTTTTTAAGGTCAAAGGAAGGTGTGCATACCCTTGGCAAGGATTTCGCAGGCCTACACAACCTTGTTTTAGGGTGTCGCAACAATTTGGAGGCAGGTCAAAGGGTTGGCGAGGGCTATAATAGCCCAGCATCACCACCAAGGGTCATATCCCCTCATGGAAGGGTAGCTGCATCTCCTTAGGGAAATTTTGGGCAGAAATTAGAGGCTTTTTAGGGGATGAGCTATGTGCCCTAACTAGGCCTAGGTTGCAACAGTGGAGCTACAAAAAAACAAAGAACAAAGGTATGTGTTTTTGGTGAATGTTTGTAAGTGTTGGATCCTAGCTTTGGGTCAAATTTGGATTGGTTTCATTTGCATCCCATGGGAGCCATTTTTTGTGGTTTTTTTGGGTGTTAAGAAACCCCAACTAGGAGAAAATATCACGGTGGATGGATGTCCTAGGTGAGGACATATTATTGGAGCCTAGATTTGTGCAAAATCTCCTTTATTGTGAAGAAAAGGGCAGATCATGAGAAGTCTATTGGCATCCAATAGAAGGGTCTCCTAGATGATTAGATGCCCTAAATAGGTGAAGATGCTATAGCATGGACTTATTCACTCATGATTCATGGATTGTTGGAGGGTAGTGTGAGAGTGGATCAAGTGTGAATGTGATTGGGAATTTATGGTCTACTAGAGGACATCATGATAGTTTCCAAGTTGTAGCCCAGTATTCAACACCTTAAAGGACAAAGGTAGTTTCTAGAGTGGTAGTTTTTGGAGATCAGGGTCTGATAAGCCAGGAGCAGTTTGTGGAGCCCGACACATGTGTGTGGAGAAGGACTTCTCCACAATATTATGGGTAGTCCTCCTAGCCTGTGTTAATTGTGGGAGATGGAAATCTTGCAGTGATAGGTAGCAGCCCTCGGTGCCCTATGTTGGTCTTCATCGAAGCATATTAAGAAGACCATAGTGGGTTGAAATCCTTGAGTAGATAAGGAGCAACAGTGGGCAAATTGATATTTATTCACAAGTAGAGTTTTTAACAACTCGACAGGAGTCTCGATGTGTTGATGTGTTGGTATACAAATGATAGACTAGAGAGAATATTGACAGGCGAGGTTCAGTGGCCAGATGGACTTGGAGAATTGATAGAGGCAGGAGCTTCTGATCAGAAGCTAAAGGACCAGGTAGGTATAGGGTACGATCGAGAGGAGTTGAGAGATCATGCTACAACCAAATGGTTAGAGTATCTTGTTTTGTATCTTGTACTAGTGGATGTATGAGGGCCATTATCCATCGTACATGTTGGTGTCCAAGTGTGAATGATTATTCAAACCCTTTCCCACATTAATTTTCAATCCGGGTTCGTTATTTATTGCAAGGCTAACGTGCCAAATATATGCAGATGAAAATGGCACAATTCTATATCAATCGTGGATTTGGTTAATCAAAGAAACAAATCACTGTAATGGAAATACAATAATAACTGTAATGAATTGTAAATATTGCAATACATTCACAGCAATAAAGCTCTGATAAATTACGTCTATTTTCACAGAAATTAAGAAATATACAAAAAAAGGAATGGAATTAACAAACACACAGAAAGCATGCAACACTTGATCAGGAGAGTGGGCCCAACTCTTTGATCAAGGCTGCGATGTACTCACAAAATCACAAGAAGAATAGGAATATAACTTGCATTAATTTAATAGCAATTTTCTGTTACAGATATCAATTCCTTTCATAGCCAAACCTCGACTCATAGCTTCAAAGCCCTTCTTATAAAAATGTTTACAATAACAGTTCCTAAAATTCTGGCAACTAGTGCCTACAATTATATAATTGTTATAATAGACAAACAAGATGTGAAAGAAAGCATAGAAATGTTCTGGAGTTGTTGTGTTGTTGCAGCACTACCCAAAATAGCACTACCAACTCAGATTTGTTCCTGGAATTGCGAATATAGTCATCTGACCACTGAATCTATGAAAATAACTAGATTAGTAAATCGCTTTAGGTAATAATCCCCGTGACTCTACTTCATTGACTAAATATTCCAAGAAGACATGTGGAGGGGTTTACCTATGCACTTTAGAACATGAATCAAATTTTAATGACACAAATGGATAAAGAAACTGGGTAAAAATGGAAGGAAAATATGTGTAGGTTTGGCTCCCAACATCTCCCCCCAACTAGTCTTTCTATATGTCCTCATGCATCTCATCGCCTCTATGGATCTAGGTTGGAATGACTGTGGTCAGCATGAAGCTGAGCAAGGTCATATTTATCCACCATCTATGTCCTTGTGGGTTTATATCCATCTGTCAGAAGAATTTCCTTCCACCAATCATTTCCCACATTGTATGCCTGAGTATATTGGTCTGCTAGCAACCAAATGATGGGGAATTGAAACCTCAATCTCATCCACCGGACGCCACAAGTATGGATGCATGAAATATTTCATGGCAACCTCTCTAATGCTTGTGCAAAGTTAGGTGCCCCAAAAGGCTCTCAGCTGCTGATAGCTAATGATGACAACATCCATCTCCTTTGGCAGCCATCACAAGCATCATCTTGGAAAGTAACCACCTGTTTGGTACAGAGACTAGTACACCATTTTTTTGTTGCAAAAATTTGTCACTTGCACCTCTCAATCTATAAAAAGGTGGCATGTTTGTTATAGATTTTCACAGATTAACCATTCTCTCTTATTAGCATAAGTTTCTTTGTGGCTTGGTTCTCTTCAAATGTATCAAAAGCCTTTTTCCACTTAACCTAATTAATGGTGTGGGAGGTAAAATCTCTCAAATGGACGTCTCCCACAAATGGGGTTGGGTTGAAGATATGGTCATCACTCAAGAAATAATCATGAATATATAATTCACACATCAAATGTTAATTCACAACATCGTGAATCCTCAAGATATGAAGAAACTATATCGGATCTTCGATTTCATGACTAATCTCACTATGAATGATCTCCAGGCAGAAGAAAATAAATTGATCATGGAGAAACAAGGCATAACTATGAGTGGGAGGTTGGAAATCCATTACCTGTTGTGTCAAGGTAAAAATTTCCTCCTTATCAAATTTCAACGCCAGCACCTGCTCCTCTAAGCTCTCAATATTTTTCCCCTGCTTCTCCTACCTCTGCCTTGCTCTATCCAGTTGATCTATATACCTAGTAATGGTCTGGGCTACCTTCTTGCGGACCCTCTTCACCTCCTCCTTGTGTTCCTTCAAAGTAATGGTCCCTTTCTAGAGACAGGCTGCAGCAGCTTGCCATTTTTGGATTTCGATAGATAAGAAAAATTCTCAAGCTTCGAAAAAATATTCTATAGGATCGATTTGTGTAGCAGTAGAAGTCGTGGGAGTGTCCCTTGTCTGTACTACCGATGAGACAGCCTTGACCCTAGGCTTTGCAACCTTCTCCTTGTGTTTTCTCACTTTCCTTTTAGCCGTGATACCCGCTTCCTTAGCCTACGAATTTCCATCTTCAACTAGATATTTTCCTTGAATTGAATCTGGTATCTTTCCTTGAGAGGTGATATTTTTCTCGCACACTAATCTACAAATTCTTACTTCTTCTACTGGCACCGTAGCTGGTTCAGGAATTTTTGCAAGCACTTGGGCGATGCCTCCGCTATCCACCTTCTGCTCTTGTTCCGCTGCAAGTTTTTCTTCTAAAGGATCGGGCATTGTTTTCGACCCTTGCAGTTCAGCTTCAGACTGGCCAATTTCCACTGGTGGGGTGGCATCATCCGTCATTTGTACTTCTTGTCCTCCTGTCAACATAGGTTCTTGTGTTTCCACATCGAACTCTTTAGGGAAGTTTGGCTGTGAATCAACAGGCATTGGTTTGCAAATGGTTGTACCAACAATTGCATCAGAAGTTGTCCCGACAAACTCTAAGACTAGAGGGACAACTATTTCTTTCATTAAGCGTCGAGGGGAATGAAAATTCTTTGCCCCTCTTGCTAGGGTGGAAAGAAACAGAGAATGAGGGACATTATCTTCTATGTCTATCCTAACCATGTTTGCTACCTCAGGTTCTTTCTCTTCACCATCTTTATTTCCCATTTAGATCAAGCCTTCTTCTTTATCACCTGATCGTACTACAGTCGACATTGGTTCTTGTGGAACAGTGTTGAATACAGGGCATGTCTCCTCCATAATTTCCTGGCTCATCTAAACTAGTGGTGGTTCTTGTGTAGCACCACTACCTTCTTCAAGATCCAAATCCACTTGGGCAAGTGGTGTTGGTTCTTGTGTAACAACATCACTCGCCAATCCTCTAACTGGTGTTAAATTTTTTTGTGCCTTGTTAGTGGATGTTTCTTCCTATGGAACAACATCAACTCCATCCTCTATTTCCATATTTTCCACATCAATTGAACCCACATGCGAGGCTAGTTCTTGTGTAACAGTCTTGATTGTATCATCTTCTATTTTCATTGTTTCTTCTTCTTCTAAACCAAGAGGCGATATTGGTTCTTGTGTAATAGCAGCAGTTGCAGCCTCTTCTACCTCCATTTTTTATGCTTCCTCTTCCTTTGATGGACCAATAGGAGATGTTGGTTCTTGTGTAATAGAATCAGTTGTGGATTCTTCTTCTTCCATTTCTTTTGTTTCCTCTTATTTCGATGGACCAATAGGAGATGTTGGTTTTTGTGTAACAGCATCAGTTGTGGCTTCTTCTTCCTCCATTTCTTCTGATTCCTCTTCTTCTAATGAGCCAATGAAAGATGTTGGTTCCTCTTCCTCCATTTCTTCTGCATCATCTACTTCTGTTGAACCAACAGGGGATGCCGGTTCTTCTTCCTCCATTTCTTCTAGCTCATCTTCCTCTGATGAACCAGCATATCCTCCATTTCTTTTAGCTCGTCTTCCTCTCTTGCAGCTATCACATATTCCACTTCTTCCTCTGACAGCTCAATAAATTGTGCCCAGGGAACATGAAATTGAGCCAGTATGCACATTACCAATAAACAAACCAACCCATGATTTGTAAGGGCTGCCAATAACTATCACGAGCATCGGGCATATTGTGCCATAAGCTATATATTTTTCAAAAGAAAGAAAGGCATATCCAGGGAGTGAATTTGTGTCTACCGAAATCAGAGATGAGCTAGGAGATTAAAATGATATTTGAACAGAGTGGTAAATCACCCCTCGCAAGTTATATACCTCATAAAAAAGTATGCCACCTCGCCCCATGGATGTGGCAAGGATTTACGATCGTATGCTTTCCCTTTTTGAACTGCCCTCTCCCCAGCTTGCAGAAATAGTTGTAGAAATTCTGGCAAGGGAGTTTTTCGTGAAAACCATTTTTGGCCCCCACTGTGGTAGTCTGTTGACTACTGAAATTACCTCCTTTGTGACATTAATTTCTAAACCCCTCACTCTAGAATGATTCTCTTCCACAAACTCTATTGTGATTGTTTCATCAAATCCATGCAATCTGTCAAAATATACATCCTAGCCTGCATCTAGAAAGACCTACCATGCCGCTACATTACTGCAGACCAGAGTTTTTGTTTCAGGTTCATGTCTCATGGCCAATCTGCCCATCACGCAAAATATTGGTAGAAGCACTTCGGAACAGCAAAGGACCATTGGGAGGGAGTATCGGTAGTTATCTCTTGTAGTGATCGCATGGTATAAAATGAAATGAGGTAATGGTAAAATATGATGGGTAGTCTTTAAAAAAATGAGAAAAATCATAATGGATTATGGTAATAATGATAGATGATAATGGTAATTATTTCGCAAGATTTAGAACTGAATGATTAACTTGACAGAGTGTACTTACTCCTAGTCCCAATATGTTTTAATAATTGTGCGAAATGAGGTAAAAATTGTGGGATGTACTATCGGCACATGTTTTAATAATGACGTTGGAAAATCATTATTGTGATTCGATTACATCATTATTAGGTTATGAAAACACCCCCCCCCCAACTAATAAATGACCTTCCACGAGCATTTCAATGTATTTTCAATGGAATATTCAATCAAATCCGTAAAATTCGACGGGGACGTACCTGGCGAATTATCTCAGCAGAGTAATAGTCTGGCAGAGTAAAAACAATGGGGGAGTAACAACACCGAACAATTAGAAAATTTTCCAGAGTACTGAGCATCGAAGGAGTAACAACACCCAACACTTAGAAAATTTTCTAGAGTAACAGCATCGAAGGAGTAACAACACCCAACACTTAGAAAATTTTCCAGAGTAACAACATTGAAGGAGTAACAGCATCGGACGAGTACCAACACCCAATACTTAGAAAATTTTCTGGAGTAACATCATCAGAGGAGTAACAACACTAGGTAGTTAGAAAAATTTACAGAGTAACAACACCCAAGACTTAGAAAATTTTCTGGAGTAACAGCATCGGAGGAGTAACATCACCCAACACTTAGAAAATTTCCCAGAGTAACATCATTGTGAAGTAACAACACTGGGTACTTAGAAATTTTTTCATCTCCACAGAATTTGCACACCAGTATTAGTTCCTGCAAAAAAACAATTGAGTAGTAATATTATTTTATTTACATTACTATATATACAGATTTTTTAATTTTTAATTTTATTTTTAATTTAAGGATGTAGAGGAGGAATTATCTGCACTAACAACCTTCAAACAATATTTATCAGAGAGATTTTTAATGAAGGCATTCTTAGAAGTTGGGTGGTGATACAGTCTCAGACGATGTCCATTTACTATAAAATAAGCATGTGTATCATCAATTATGACGAGTATCACTGTTCCATTATCAAATATTGTATCCACTTCATAAGGTCCCATCCAATGAGAGCAAAGCTTTCCCTTGAAATCCTTAAAATGGGAATCATAGATTAATGCCCAATACCCTCTGTGAAACACCTTATTTTTAATAAATTTATCTTGTCATTTTGTTCTTTGTTGCTGAATTGCAGCAGTATTCTAGACATCCATCGAATGGATTTCATCTAATTCATTTATATGTTCTAGATGGTGTTTCTAGGAATCTAATAGATCCAGTCCTACCTCAAGAGTTTTTCTAAGCGTACTAATCTCAAATTCTATTTGAAACAAGGGGGATTTTCCTTAAACCAACTTGAATGATGGAAACCCTATTGTATTCCACCATGTTGTTATGTATGCCTAGAGATCTTCAGGAGGTTTTTCAGCCCAATCCCAATGATGTCTTGCCACAGTCTTTGTCAAGATATTTTACAATACCCTGTTCGTTCTTTCCACTTGACCATTCACCTAGGGATGATACGGAGATGTGAATCTATGTTTAATTCCATATTTCAGCATACGCCTCTCTATCATGTGTGATGTGAATTGTGCTCCTCCATCTGAAATAATATCTCTTAGAGCACCATCACGAGAAAAAATATCTTTAAATAGAATATCTGAAATAGCCTGCTTTGTTGGTTTCACAACAGCCTTGGCTTCCACCCACTTGGTTACATAGTCTGTGCAGATGAAAATGTGAACCTTATGATGTGAATGTGGGTTAAAAGTACAAAAAAAATTGATAGCCCACTTTTCGAAAAGTTCAAGGACTACTTGGGGTTGCAATGGAATTTCATCTGATCGACTAGGCTGACCCATCTGTTGGAATCTATCACATCCTCGAACGTAGTCTCTTGCATCCTAGAAGATATAGGGCCAATAATATCCCATCCGTAACACCTTATTCCATGTCCTCTTGTCTGTAAAATTCCCTCCATAAGTACGATCATGAGTAACCTTTAGTACTTCATAGATGTCATCCTCAGATACACAGCGCCGAACTTGTTGATCACCGCTGTATGAATGATAAATCTTGTTATCCAAGAGTATCAAGCACTATGATGAATGATCTTTCGATGTTCCCTGTATTAAAAATGATGATGCACCTTTCCTGTAGAAACATATTTAGCAATATCTGCATACCACAGAGGATTAGTAGAAATTGCAAAATTGTGTTCATCCAGAAAAATATCCTCTATGGGTGTGCCTTCATCATTATTATCCAATCTAGATAGAAAATCAGCAACTACATTATCCTTCCTTGGTTTTCTACTATTGTAATATATAATTATTGAAGCAATAGCAACCATCTTGTGATGCAACCAGGGGTGATAGGTTTATTCATCAAATACCTGATTTCTACATGATAAATATGCACAAAAGTAGGATACCCATTAATATAGTGTTGAAATCTGTTGATGACATAGATAACAACTAGGAATTCCTTTTCAGTTACCGTGTAGTTCAATTTAGCAGGAGTCAAATTCTTGCTGACATAGTAAACTGCATATCGTTTCTTATATTCCTGCTCTACCAGAACTGCCCCAACTGTTTTCTGAGATGCATCAGCATGGATGTGAAATGGGAGTGCCCAATCTAGTCCTCGCAAGATCGGAGCTCCACAAACAAGTTCCTTGATTTTTATAAAAGCTGCTTCACAATCATATGTCCACAAAAATTTCACATCTTTAGTTAGCAGCTGAAAAAGTGGGGATGCTATTTTAGAAAAAAAATATATAAAATGTCTATAATATCCAGCAAAACCAATAAAACCACGTACATGTGTGGGTGTCTTAGGAACAGGAAAATGCAATATTACCTCTACCTTGGCCGGATCAACTAGAATTCCAGCAGTCAAGAGCCAATTTCCCAGAACTATTCACTCCTCCCTCATCATGTGACATTTAAGTGTACTAAAAAAGACATGGGTCTTCTTGCATATTTCGAGTACTTTTTCTAAATTTTCCAATCCTTGTTCAAATGAATCCCTGTATGGAGTAAAGTCACCCATATAAATCTCAACATTGTCGTCGAATAGATTAGAAAAAATCCCCAATATTGTCCTCTGGAATGTTGCGAGAACATTACAAAGACCAAATGGAAGGAATCACTATGCAAATGTTCCCCAAGGGCATGTGAAGGTGGTTTTATCTTGGTCCTCAGGGGCTATCTGGATCTAATTATACCCATCCAGGAAGGATAAAAACTTCTTCCCAGCCAAGGTATCCAGGACTTGGTCAATGAATGGTAAAGGGAAATGGTCTTTTTTAGTTTCTTTTTTTAATTCCCTATAGGCTATGTAAAACCACCATTTACCATTCCTTTTAGGAATAATAACTAGTGGAGACACCCACTGGCTGTCCGAGATGGGGTAAATGAGTCCCACATCCAATAAATTCTGAAGCTCATCTTTGACAATGTTCTTTAAGGTAGGGTTCATTCTTTTCTGGGTTGTCTTACAGGACAACAATCTTCTTTGATGTATATATGATGAGTGCATAAATTAGCAGGAATCCCCTTCATATCTGTATAATCCCAGGCGAAGGCTTCCTTATGGTTTCGAAGAACTTTTAGGAGTTTTTTCGTCTGGGATTCTAAAAGATTCGGGTTGATGTTCAATGTTTTTCCCGGTTCGATTTCAATGGGAATGTTATCGTGGGACGAAGTCATAGGCATGTTCTCAATTTCATCTTTTGGTTTAATATTTTCCTGTGTTTCACAGGTCATTGCAAATTCAATAATCTGACAAGTTGAATCAGAAATGGAACAGGGATCGCTAATAAAAGTTTTAATAGTGTCATCCTCTATTTTTATTTTAAATTGAAGGGCTTGGCCAATGGTATGGACTAGTCTAATTTATTCATTTTCAGGTTATGATCCTTGCATTGGTAAAGGTTTCCGTCTGAATGATAGTTTCTCTAATGGGATTGGTTCTGTAGGAGGATAAAGAATGAGGTTCTTCGTGACCTTCCCATTAGATATAACCATATTTACATACCAACACCCAATATAGGCATCTGCGGTTGCAAGCCAAGGTTTTCCCAGAATTAAGGGATGACCACCAGCTGGGGAGTGAGTTTGTAATATTAAGAGATCCATGGGGTAGTGCCATCAGTCTACTGAAATCGTAATATCTTCCAACTTCCCTGCTAGTTTTACTGTAGCTCAATATGTTAATTTTAAGATGGTACGAGTAGGTTTAAGATTTTGAAGACCCAATGTGTGCATATTTTTGGAGCTAATGATGTTTATGGAAGCACCCAAATCTACCATTACATTTGGGATTTCAACCTCGTTAATTTGTACCGTCATAATTATATTCCTTGGATCCCCATATTTTACAGCCATAAACTTTTCCAGCATGATGTCAGATAACTTTCCCATCACATGGATGGTAAGTGGGTCACGTGATTTCTTTCCAGGATTTTTAGAACAATATTCTTTGATTGTTTCACGTATATTGGTACATCCCTCATAGCTTGAAGAAGGGGAATTTTAACAAACAAAATTTGTAGTTCCCCTAAAAAGTCAAATTATGCTTGAGGGCTCTGTTTACTCAAGGCCAATCTTCCAAGATAAGGTAAGTTGACTTGGCATCCCTGGTAACATTCGGTTGAGGAGGTGTTTGATTTTCAATGTCTTGGTTTTTTTTATCCCCAACTATTCTTGGTTCTGGTTCTATAACCTCACCATCAACTTGTTCAGTGATAATAGGTGAAGTTGGAGCATTCACCACCCGCCTAGATCGCAAGTTTATTTTGTTATGTCTAATTATGAATTACGGATAAATCATTCTTCCCTAGACAGGTGCTTATCTATAAAAACAGGTCAAAGAATTTACAACAATATTTCCTAACTGTAAACAAACACACATAATGAAACAAGAAGCTTACTTGGACTCCAAGCACTTCCAAAGTCTCCTTCTATCGCTTTTGTTGTAGCTTCAAATTCCATCCGGTTGTGAAACATATTTCCTACAAGAATGAACACTAAACAACAAGAGATAGCAATAATACAGATGTCTATTCAAGTTATTTAGCTAAATCAATAAAGCATAAACCAAATACATCAAATAAGAAATCGTGAAATGGAAAATCAAAGCTTATAAAGATGCATATAGGGAAAAATAAGCAGTAATCCTTATTAATGATAGAAGGGGAGGTTACAACCCAGTGATTGATTTAGTGTCACCATCTGTAGCAGCATCCCAGCCTCATCACAATGCAGATATCTCCAGCAATATTTCACTCAAATAAACTCCTCAATTGAAATTCCACCAGCATTTCTCTACTCAAATTATTCCTTCTCAAACACTAATATCTGTGCTCAATTTATAGAGGAGATGAAGGTAGTTTTACAATCAATGACTTTCCAATAATAGGCAAGACATGTTCTCAATGTTGTAGATTTCAAATGGACACATGGATTTGAATTTTGACACATGTGAACTCTTCTATAAGGCACTGGCCAAGTGGATATTTCATAAAAATGAGAATTTCTCTCCCAATGTGACCAATGCACCTATGAATTTCGGGAAGTACTTTGTAGGGTAGTCTTGCATGGGGCTACCTGCATATGCAACGCACTTAGTCCCTTTAGAGGCAGCATTGATGAGCACTCATATGATATATTATAAACTTCAAATCTTGGAAACCTTTGCAGATGAAAGTCTTGAAAGATTTTTCTTGTTCTTTGTCTTAGGGCATATAACAAAAAAGATGATAGGGGATGATAGATCCAATTCATTGGTCCTAGAGATGATGCCCAATTAACTAGGTCATTGTCAATGATGCCCAAATTAACCTATAAAAATTTACCCCTAAAGCATGAAGTCAGAATAATAATAACAATATTTTGATTGAGATGATTTACACTGTGATGGGCTGGAGATGAAGCGGAGTGGCAACCTGCATCAATCTTACAATACATTACATCATGATATATCCTCTTGATCATAATTGCTGAGGGTAGGCATTCCTATTTTTAGCACATAAACAATCTAATAACATGTACATAATTCAAAAATTCATCTACATTGGAATGTTGCCCAATACAGACATGCCTACAGATATAGGCCCATGTTTGAATGACGATCTGTATGTAAGGTCACCATACAGATGATGTGCACAACAATCCTGAAATTGCAGCCTGGATGGCTGAAACTATATCCAAGGTCTTCTTATCTCGTTCACTCGATCTTTCAGATACAAGTATAGCCATGTGAATATATGATTTGTAGTCGAACATGGAAAGACATCATTTGATTACAAGCCAATGATGTGAGCTGTTAACAAACGCAAGAGAACCACCATTGATGTCAATGGCTCTCAAGGTACTGCAGTACATTTTGTAAGGCGTGAATAGATGATTTTATGTCGAAAGCCAAATAAAATATTTCGGTCAAAAGTCCGGAAGCAAGGATCTTGTCGATGCTATAACAAGCCTCATGGTACTGGAATATAATGTTTCTAAGTGAACTTCCTGGATAATTATTTTTCGTCGACAGGAAGTCACCTTACTAAGAAACTGGATTTACTGATTTCAGAGACAAAGGTATGACTTGATATAGAAATTTTCAGGGATGACGGTCATGAGAATGAAGGTTTATGAGTATTGCAGAAGGATGAGTATTCACTGAATGACTTCTCTTGAACATATCGACGACACTGAGATGAGTTTCCAGCATTGACCCAAAACCAAAGTGAAGGTATGACGAGCCATAGGTTTGAATGAACCATCAAGAAGATTACCCAACCCAAACAGTCACGCTGATGGAGTGAAGTGTCATGTTTAAGAGCGACCTGCTACCGTAAAGAATTCTACTCAATTTTCCAAAATTTTCCCTGATCATTTGTCGACCAGTACATTTTTATTTTTTAACAAGCTTGAGGAAGATAAAATTTTCTTGATCTATAATTCAACCCTTAGAGTGAATAAATTATCGCTATTTAATAATTTAACGATTCTAGTGATGAATGCAACTCGATACTTGCCATGATTGACAAGATCATCACTATTTTATGTTTTAACGAGCGTAACGACAGTGAAAGCCCAGTCATTTTTCATATTTAGAGAGCTTTAAAAAGAGGATGAAAGAAAACTCCATAAGTACTTTTTTGTAAAGTTGTCGTTCAGATCCGAAAAAGTGTAAAATAATATCTGAGAGAACCTCTTTAGTCATGTTCGACCAAGGTATTCCTTTTTCGTAAATAATCTATCTCAGTCCAGAAAAGGGTTAAACTTATACTGAGTATATATCAATTCATTTACTTTTACAAGCTTGAAAATACAAGTGCTCGGCAATATTTTCACATTATCGGAGTCTGAAAAGAGCTGAAAAAAGACTCCAGGGGTTCCTTTTTCGCTATTATCGAAGCTCGAAAAAGAGATAAAAGTGCACTTCAAATCCTTTTTTGTTTTTAAAAAAGCTCAAAAAATAAGGAGGAAAATTATGCTTTGTGGTCAAATCATTCTTGAAATAAATCTGCATGACTAATCTGTTCATTAGTTGTAAGACATGTTCAGAACAACATCAAATGGATTAAAAATATCTGTTTCATGATAAAAAAACATAATAAAACCATATTCATAGTAATAAATTCAATTTTCAAATAATTAAATGACTATTAAAAATAGTTTTACTATTCATTTTAACCATTCCATAGTTACCATTTGCATTTTGGAGCTCTAAACTTGATTTTTCCCCCGAACTTCAGTTGTCGATTGCATGCAATTGGTAAGAATGCTTTGATTTCCCCCTACAAGAGAAGATGTCAAATGCCCCCTGCAAGAGCAGATGCCCCCCCAAGCTTCATTTCGTTCACCTAAGTATAATACTAGTTACTGATAGCTAGATGGAATGAAGGTTCATTATAGGGGAGGATTTGTTTCATTTTTTAACGAGCTTCACACAGGAAAAGAACTATGCTCATCACATGTTTCATTTTTTAACGAGGATGACACAGTAAAAGGAACTATCCTCAAAGGCACTTGTTTCATTTTTTAACGAGGTTGACATAATAAAAAAGAACTATCCTCAAAACCTGTTTCATTTTTTAAGGAGGTTGACACAGTAAAAGAACTACCCTCAAAGGCACTTGTTTCATTTTTTACAAGGTTGACACAAGAAAAAAGAACTATCCTCATAATATGTTTCATTTTTTAACGAGGTTGACACAGGAAATAACCATCCTCATAGGTACCTATTTCATTTATTAACGAGGTTGACACAAGAAAAAAGAACTATCCTAAAAAACTAGACATTATGATTTATGATTTATCCCCAGCAGAGTCACCAATTTTTTATGCGGAATTATGAATTATGGATAAATAATTCTTCCCTAGACAGGTGCTTATCTATAACAATAGGTCAAATACTTTATGACTATCTTTCCTAACTATAAACAGACACACAGAATGAAACAAGAAGCTTACTTGGAGTGCAAGCGCTTCCAAAGTATCCTTCTGTCGCTTTTGTTGTAGCTTCAAATTCCAGCCGGCTATGCAAAATATTTCCTGCAAGAATGAACACTAAACAACAAGAGCTATCAATAATACAGATGTCTATTCAAGTTATTTAGCTAAATCAATAAAGCATAAACCATATACATCAAATAAGAAATCATGATATGGAAAATCAAAGCTTATACAGATGCATATAGGGAAAAATAAGCAGTAATATTTATTAATGATAGAAGGGGAGGTTACAACCCAGTGATTGATTTAGTGTCACCATCTACAATAGCATCATAGCCTCATCACAATGAATATATCTCCAGCAATATGTCACTCAAATCAACTCCTCAATTGAAATTACACCGTCATTTCTCTACTCAAATTCTTCCTTCTCAAACACTAAGATCTGTGCTCAATTTATAGAGGAGTTGAAGGTAGTTTTACAATCAATGACTTTCCAATAATAGGCAAGACATGTTCCCAATCTTGTAGATGTCAAATGGACACATGGATTCTAATTTTGACACATGTGAACTCTTCTAGAAGGCACTGGCCAAGTGGATATTTCGGAACAATGAGAATTTCAGTCCCAATGTGACCAACACACCTATGAGTGTCAGGAAGTTCTTTGTAGAGAAACCTTGCATGGGGCTACTTGCATATGCAATGCACTTAGTTTCTTTATAGGCAGCGTTGATGATCTCTCATATGATATATTATAAACTTCAAATCTTGGAAACCTTTGCAGATGAAAGTCTTGAATGATTTGTCTTGTTCTTTGTCTTAGGGGATATAACAACTGAGATGATAGGGGGTGATAGAACCTATTCATTGGTCCTAGAGATGATGCCCAGTTAACCAGATCATTGGGAATGATGCCCAGATTTACCTATAACATATTCCATTAAACTCTACGGTGGAGATGTTGTATGAAGGAAGGTTGAGAGTATCAGCTTGTTGAACTCCCTTATTGTTGGGATTTGGATTGGGTTCGATGGGAAGCTAAGGTCGAAGAGGTGGACTACTGGAAGGAATATTGGAAGGAAACTGAAGTTGTTGTTGTGGCATAGGTTTGGGAAATTGTCCAGGAGGGGAAGGCCCACGCCAATTATGATTCCATGAAGGGTTCGAACTAGTCTGAGGGAACCAGGGTTGCCAAGGTGGATAATGACAATATTGGGGCCATGCAGGTGAAAAAGGCACAGATTGGGGACCAATATTAAAATTACTGAAATACTGAGATGGGTCCTGAGGCATACCTTGATTCATATTCGGTGGTCATGGCCGCCATGGCTTCTTATATCCCATGAAATACAGTTGATCCACCTCCTCGCTTACTCCCTAAAAGACTGCCTTCAATTGTGGAAAGGAAGGGCATGAGCTGGTTGCATGTTCTGTTCGCAAATTGCACATGCTTCAACTGTGTTCAATAGACATTCCTTCAGCGGATTTTTCTTTCGGCATTGCAGGCATAATATGGCCATGGTCTTCTCCAATTACATTTGCTTCTAATTTTCTTGCAACGTGTCCATCTAGGTAGATAGTGTACTCAAGATATCTATCCTCATATTATCCATCAGATTCCCAATTTCTGCCTTCGCGACCCCTCCACTAGATGTTTTTGTTGACTAAATCCCTTGTCTATTTCTCGTGGCTCCTTGCGATCACTAGATGCACAGCTCAAAGATAGTATCGAAATATTATTTCGATATATTCCCTTTTCCTACTATGTTTAAAAGCTCCAGAGAGTCTTCCCTTAATACCCGGAGAAGGATTATTTTCAAGATACCTTTGTCCAGGTTACTATGGCCTGACCTATGCAGTGTATATTTAAATCACTCCACACAATATTCCATGTTGTCGTCTTCCTTCTGCATAAATTAAAAATTTATTCCTTGATATCATAGGATTTACAGTAATCCTGTTACTTCTCCAGAAAATTTTTTTTCATGTCATCCCATGAGGAGATAGTTTTCCCCCCTAAACCCATGAACCATCGCAGGGTTGTTCCCTTCAATGCAACAACGAATATCTTCAATTTCTGAGCATCAGTGATATAGTCGTACCCCCCACAGACAATATTGAATTCAAATAGGAATGTATCAGGGTCTTCAGAAGAAAGCCCATGAAAATTAGGTAGATTTTTCAAAGGGATGGGCTTCATTGGTGCATCACCTCTGATGTCCCCAATTGGGAAATCAATAGAGGAAGTTGTAGGTACCATAAATATTTTCCAATACTCACCCGTGATTTTGACAGGTTCTGTAGTAGATTATTGAGGTAATTCTACCACAGGAGGTTGGGTTAGTTTAACAGTACTTCCTCAGTCTCGTGGTGATGCAAGCCCCTTTAGATCTTATTCTTCCCCATTGGAATTGTTTGATTCCTCATATCCCCTACATGTGATTTCCTCTCCCTCTACCATCTACAAGGATGTTCCTTCTACTAATACCCTGCTTACATCTTCTTCTACCATTGAAAGTGTTCCTTCTAGTGTCGTGGAGAGCATTGGTTGCACGAAAGATTACCCTTCAGATTTTTTCTAAGTTCTTACCCTGACAATGGCCCATGAAGATGCTTCTGATTCATCTTCACAATAAGTTCTTGGATATAGGTGATCCTTCCCAAATCCTACCTTCCTTTCTTTGGGGGTCTGCCTCTACCCCTTTTATTCAAATGTATGTTCATACAATTGATGAGGAGATAACCATTTAAATAAAAAATGCTATGCTCAGGACATGGAGCAGGGCAAGATAAATTCCCTCCCTAGGACAAGAGATTGGGATTTTAATGGAAAAAAAATAAGAATAAAGAAACCAAATCAATGAAATCTTAAGCTTGGGACCTGGAGTATGGTATCATTTCCCTCCCCAGGACCAGATATTGGGCCCTAAGAAATCAACAAAAAATAAAAGCAAAGAAAAAGGAAACAAATAACACTCAGAACCTGGAGCAAGGTAGAATTTCCCTCCTTGAGACGAGAGATTGGTTCCTAAGAAATCAATCAAAAAGGAGAAAAAAAAAATAGAACTACGCTTAGGACCTAGAGCAGGGTAGCATTCCCCTCCCTAGGATGAGAGATTGATCCTTAGATCAATATGAATCGTGTTCTTGCACCTTTGTTAGTCTCCCCGAAAATGGCACCAAAATGTTAGTGTCCAAGTGTGAATGATTATTCAAACCCTTTCCCACATTAATTATCAATCCGGGTGCATTATTTATTGCAAGGCTAACACGCAAAATATATGCAGATGAAAATGGCACAATTATGTATCAATCGTGGATTCGGTTAAGCAAAGCAACAAATCATTGTAACAGGAATAAAGTAATAACAGTAATGAATTGTAAAGATTGCAATACATTCACATCAATAAATATCTAAGTAATTACGTCTATTGTCACAACAATTAATAAATATACAAAAAAAGAAATGGGATTAACAAACACACAGAAATCATGCAGCACCTGATTAGGAGAGTGGGCCTAACTTTTTGATCAGGGTTGCGATGTACTCACAAACTCACAAGAAGTACAACAAGATAACTTGCATTAACTTAATAACAATGTTCTGTTACAGATCTCAATTCCTTGCATAGCTAACCCCCAACTCACAGCTTCAGAGCCCTTCTTATACAAATGTTTCCAATAGTGGGTAAAAATGGAAGGAAAATATGTGCATGTTTGGCTCCCAACAATACGGGAGCCCTAGACTGTTGTATTATATCAGTTAGATTACTATAACGGAGTTGGGTTAAAAATTTTAAATTTTTTTTTATATTATGTACATTTTTTATTTATTGTTGTTTATATTTTGTTGTGCAAAGTAGTTTTGTTCAGATTCTTGGTTTGGTAGCATCAAAGGTTTTAAGACTCTATCCTAGAGTACCCAAGGTTGTGGAACATCAACAAAATTTTGAAGTTGTGAAGCTGCATCAAGGTTGAAGTTGTGAAGCTACATCAAGGTCAAAGTTGTGAATATGCATCAAGGTCAAAGCTATGAAGTTGTATCAAGGTCGAAGCTATGAAGCTTCTAGGTCGAAGTTGTAGAAATTTTTGTTTGGGGTCGAAGTTGCTGAAGAAGTTCTTGGAAGGTCAAAGTTTGTTGTTGAAAGTTTTGCAAGAAAATCTCATCTAGAAGGAAGGTTGACTTGGTCTTGGAGGGTTTTTGTCTTGGTTCATAGGTCTTGTAATTCATCATTTGAAGATTCTATAAGAAGAAAATAATTCTTATGGGTTTTCATTTCAAAGGGAAAGGATTTGGCCCTAGCTAGCAACCTATATTTTGTGTCCTCTTCTCTCATTGATCTTCATAGTTTGGTAGTTGTTTAATAATAGGAAAAATAAAATAATAAAGTGAAAGAAGAAGCTAATTACAAGTATATTAATTTATGTAAAACAAAATCACAATTAGTTATCAAAGCAAGAAAAATCACCCTAATCTAGCTGCCCTATATTTCTCAACATCGCAATAGCAAAGATTCACCTTGGATGGATCACTTCTTGGAAATGGTCTTGTTGACGGTGATGGATACCGCCAACATACAATGGGTCTCCCCGATGTTAAGTCCCAATTATACCTCACACCATTTGGAGTAGGAGCCCCATCCAAATTATCGGTCCAACCACCATAAATCTAAGGTTTTCCTTAGTTGCAATGAATCACATAAGAGAGTATGCACATAACCTTTTTAATTAGAAAGTAAGTCTACACTGTGAAACACTGATTGCAATGTGTAAAATTAGGCTTTCACGAAAGGGGAATAAAGAGTGAGTCTATATGAGGAAAGTAATAGTACTATCATAAGAGAGGCACACAAGAGTAGGGAAAGATTCATTGGTTATCTAGCGAAATAGTTCACAGACACAAAAAACATTATAGCAAATACAACATGCATTCAACAATATAAGCACCAAATCCAATGAAGTAGTTCAATTTCTTAATAAACATAGCATATACCACAAACATATAAAGAATAGTTTTACAACATTCAAGATACATGCATGAAAGTGTGTTGGCTCAATGAGCTTATGATTATTAAGTAAAAGATCCAAGTACACAATTACAATGATGAGACACTAGCTCCAATAATGGAACATTAAGTCACTTCTTGCTTCTCCAAGAAATCATCCTCTCTCTTATGTAAAGTTAGAGAATCCAAGGCTAGCTCTCCAAAGTCTAAGCCTCCAAAATACATTTGCTTGAGTTATGAGGTTTATTTTATAATAAGAGGAATGATCTTTCATATCCCCTATGACTCATGAATTACCCTCATGACTCTTGGACTCCTAAGTGCCTTTGAACTTCTATTGACTCTTGGACTTCCACTTATTCACATTTTTTCATTTTCCTTTTGATAATAAATCATTACATTCCACATCATTTGGAAAGACATATTGACACATACAACATTGTGATGACACTTGTATAAGCCATGACTTGGCATTGATGACATAGAACTTCATGATGATGTGGAAATGCCAAGTTGTTCTCCTTGCTACTATGTCTTACATTCTTGATGAAAGATATGATCAGTACTTAATCTTCACCCTCCAAAGGGTCTTGGATCAGTGTTGGAAACTTCTAAGGTAGCATGAGATGTCTCCAGTTTGTCATGGTCCAGGATCTCTTCATGTCTTCATGATGGTTCTTATTTATGCTTCTTCTCTGCAAGCTCTTCCTTGTTCCTTCTCCTTGCTATCTTCCTTGAGCATCTCCTTGCCTTTTTGAGGTGGTACACCTGCCAATGAAGTTCACCCGTGAAAAGGAAATATCTGTATTGAAATCATATACTTTAATCCCTACTTTTTTCATGGAAGAAGTTGCTTGTGATGGGATTGTGTAAGGAATGAAGAGGAAAGAATTGTTGGGAATGGCGTAGTTGAGCTCAACAGTGATTGAGGAAGGAACCACTTCTCACTAGAATCGTGACATGTACTATAAAGAGGGGCTCTTCAGGGTCGAGTGCAGTGGGCAAGTGCAAGGGATGGTGAGATGGGCTGGATAACTAAAACTGTGTAGTGCACAGGGCTTAAGGGAGGAGGATATGGTGATAGTGCAGTTGAGCTTCACAATAACTAAAGGAGGCCCCGATTATGAACTAGAAATGTGACATGCACTAGGGAGGCAGGGGAGGACTTAGTGACTACGTAGTGAGGTAATCTAGTGGACAAGGGTTGATGGCTTGCTTGCTGACTAAAACTGCGACATGCATTGTAACTAAGAGGTAAGCTTAAGGAAAAGCACTGTTTTCTTCAACATTGATCTAGTAAATGCTCCATTATCCGCTAGAAATATGACATGCGACACGAAGGAAATCAAAACAAGGGATGGCATAGTGATAGGTTCTAGTCAGCATAGAAGGAAAGACTAGGAATTGCAATTACGACATGCACAATTCTTAAGGAAAAATGTCTATGATAGTGCAGTTGAGGGTTGTAGTGGTTGACTGTCCAATATAAATGTGACCTACACTAAGGGAGGCTCACTGGGAAGGAATATTGCGCAGTTAGCTGAGGAAAGCAGCAAAAGGTCAAGTCACTTTGCCAGGAGGGTGCTCACTGCATTCTAAAGAGAGGAGAAGCTTTGCATTATGTGTTTTTATTTTGCAAGGGGATGAAGGAGGTCCTTGTTGTCAACTCACTACAAGGAAAAGACCCTCTAGCGTAGGTTAGGTTATAAATGAGGTTTTTAGTGTTATAAAATTGGCCAAAATTGTCAAAAAAACATATGCTACCACATCCGTTTCTGGTAATGGAGGTTTTGGCGGAGCTTTTAATGGAAATTCAACACAACTAAAAAAAAATGGGTGGTTGGAGGTTATTACAGATGTTTTTTCATCGGTGCTCTTATCAGGTTTTAACGCAATGTGAAGGATAGACGCAGGGGCGGTAAAGGAAGCAACGTTGTAAAACACAGGAACGGTGATACAATGCACCCGTTCTAATTGGTCTTGGGATTTGAGTGGTGCCCATAGTCATATAAACGCACGTGCGTATTTTATATACTTAGGTGCATCGTATCACTAAATGCATGAGGTTTACAATTAGTATCGGTATTCGTGTGGTGCAAATATGTCATACAAATGCCACGCTTATGACATAAATTCCGCATTTATCACACAAACTGCAGAGTATTTGTAATTTGTATGGTATTTTTGCGGTGCCTATTAGTCATCCAAATGCATCGGTGCGTATGACAAAAATCGGTGCACGCAATTTATAATTGGAGTATTCTGTGGTGCTCATAGGCGGTTAAACGCACGGTGCATATAGATACATAAAACACCGGAGCGCCGTACACAAAGCCTCGATATTTTTAACTTTTTTGGTAATAGGTATAAACGCACAGTGCGCTTAATAATACGTTTTCATTTTGTATTTTTAGAAACATCGACAAAATTATTGTGATTGTTTTAAATTCATTATTCATCAAAGTCGACAATATTCATATTAATTAAATTTTTATTAAATTTGAATGTATCTATATCATATCATAATTATTTTTAAAATTCATTATTCATCAAAAGTTGACACATATATATGTTATAACAATATTCATATGAATTAAATTTGTATTGCATTTGAGAACACAATGGAGTGCAATAAGAGACAATAGAGAAGCAATAGAATAAATTAAAACATATATATATATATATATATATATATATATATATATATAGAATAAAATTCTTTGTCATACAAAATGGGACAATTATTGGTATCCCTTTATCTTTCAATTGGGACACTATGTCCATTACATTAAACAAAATGTACGATTTCCTGAGACATTTTCCAAAATAGTAAACGCCTTGCTTTTATATCTAAACATAGTGATCATCATTCTTCACTTGAACTGCTATCACTGCTGAGCTACTTCCATGACTTGGGTTATTTTAAAAAAATGTTTTGTTCACGACGTTGATTTTTTCTTCTTTCCTTCTTCCATCTACAAACATAAAAATAAATTGAAATGAGTGTATATACATTGGTGAGAATAATGAAAATTGCAATATTAAATAATATACATCAATGTAAATCGAAAAAAATGACGTACCAATGCAACAATTGACTCATAAACTATACACATTCTTTCAAAACCATGTAACATGCCATCTTTCAAGATTTGATCTATTGGTGATGCCATACTTTGTTTCTAAGTTTATACCCCATAAGAAATCATATATTTAATATAAAAGATTTTTTTTTCTATTAGTTATAGATGGAGCTAAGTAAAACAAGATCGATAGATGCTTACAAATTCCACAATTAAGTTCTGATATGCCAACATATACGCACAAGCCATATTTATACCAATTTCAATCAATTCCTCTGATGGTTCTTCTTTGTATGTTACTTTGTTTGGAGACATTCAATGATGATTTTGTAAAACAACTTAAAAATACAAAAATGAAATCTAGTTAAGTTGTTATAAGGAAGTAACAATTACTCACAAACTTAGATATCAACTTTTCTTCCTTGTCATCTGTTTTATGTGCTTTGAATGGGTTCCATTTTCTTTTCTTTTCTGAAAATACTTGAAAATTAATATTTAATGCTAAATTGTTTATTATTTTACCTAATGATCAAAAAATTCAATGATTACATATTACATTTGAAGCACGTTGTTGTTACATCTCTCCCGGATACAATTTTGTCCATTTCTTTGACCATCTCCTTGTACACCTTTTTGGACATTCCTACGATATTTATGATATCGACTCATTCATCTTTTGAGATTTTCATAATCTTCCTGAAAATGTAACATGACAATAAACTATTTAATTTTTATATTGATATATGAAAAAAATATAACAAAGTGATATTTATAAATAATTCTAGACAAACATCAAAGAATATTACTTTTTCATTACCTTTTTTTGATATTCTATTACAAGTCTCATTTCCATTTTATATGAAAATTTCTTCTGTGGAGTTTATATAAAATTTGCGTTCTAGTGGATTGGTTCCATTAGATTTAAGACTCGTAACATTTTTTTCCCCTTTTAGAACTAAATTTCACTCCAGATGAGCTAAGGAGCAATTAATTTTCATTTGCATGTTCTATTTTTTTTCTTTTCTTAGAACAACATCCATTTTCTAAGTTGTTGATCCCTATAGAACATTAAACATAAGTTAATTAATAGAATTTTTCACACATATTCTCTAATAATTTTAATTATATTATTAATGAAAACTAAAAAAAGAAACTCATATTGGATCGATAGTATTTTTTCATTCACCTGATTCATTTGCCTTTTGAAATTTTTCCGTCAAGCTTATACATTCTTCTGTTCCTAGATCAGAAATAATCTTATCGAGCCTTGTCATTTTGTGGCTCTGCATGATATACATTAAACAATACATATTATTTAAACTTACATATAGTTCAAAAATAATTTTTTTGTAAAAAATTTAAAAAGAACTTGCCTTTTTTTCTTTTCTTGATGTGTAATCAGTATTTTTGTTACTTGATCTATTGTCAGTTATTTATTTAACAATATCAAACCTATATCATATCAGTCAATAATATATTTTTAAATAAACAGTCAACTTCTCAATTAAAAAAACAATCTCAACAAAACGGTGTGCCATTCATGGTGAACGCACCGACGTCGGTGCATGTATGTCTTTCCCACGCACCAAAAAACCAGTGTAATACACCTTACGGTGCTCTATGTCAACAAGAAACCCCGGTGCATTACATGTCAATGACCGCACTAGTTAACCATCATAAAAATAATAAAAATTGTTGAGTGTTAGTTTTTTAACATAAATCGATGCTATATTTTACATATGGCGCACCGTTAAAAAAATCTTATTTTTTCACATTGTTTATCTAGTGCTCTTGTAAACAACAGAGCACCGGTGCGCTACCTTACATAGGGCGCACCGGTAAAAAATGTATATATATTTTTTTAAATCATTCCAAGGCCCACATGGATTAGGATATGACTATGCTAATCGTCCCGTCGGTTGCATGTCTTAGGTCTATATTTAGCAATACAAACCCTATAAATATAAATTGAAAAGTCCTAATTCTGAATCACAAAAAGAAGAAGAAGAAAAGAGAGAAACAAAAAGAAAGTAAGGTTTGTATTTTTTGGAAGTTTTTTTTTTTTCGAAACTGAACGTTCGCGGTGCATCATAATGAAATAGCGCACTGGCTGCATATTTTTGTAATTTTTTTATGACAGTATTTTCGCGGTGCGCTGTGATAACAGAGCGCCTCAGTGCACTCATTCAGAAAGGATGCACCAAATTTGTATTTATTTTATTTTATTTACGCAAGGGCCGACATGGATTGGAATCCGACTATGTAGGTCAACCCATTCGTTGGATGTCTTAGGTTTATATTTAGCAATATAAACTCTATAAATATAAATTGAAAAGCCCTAATTCTGAAATCACAGTAAGTGGGAGAAGACAGGGCAGAAACAAAAATAATATAAGGTATGTTTGTAAAATGGTTTTTTTTTCAAAACAGCACGTTGTGCGGTGCGCCATAATGTAATAGTGCACCGGTGCCATATGTTACATATAGCGCACTGATAAAAACATAATTTTTTATTTTTATTTTTTATCACTATCCTTGTGCAGTGCGCTTGTATAACAAAGCGCACTAGTGCGCTACGTTACGAAGGGGGCACCAATGAAAAAAATGTATTTTTTTAAGATTGACGAAAGGGCCGATATGGATTGGGATCCGACTATGTAGGTCAACCCGTTCATTGGATGTTTTAGGTTTATATTTAGCAATATAAACCCTATAAATATAAATTGAAAAGCCCTAATTCTGAAATCACGGCAAGTGAGAGAAAATAGGGCAGAAACAAAAATAATTTAGGGTATGTTTGTAAAATGGTTTTTTTTCAAAACAGCATGTTGTGCGGTGCGCCATAATGTAATAGTGCACCAGTGCCATATGTTACATATGGTGCACTGATAAAAACATAATTTGTTTTTTTTATTTTTTATCATTGTACTTTCGTGGTGCACTTGTATAACAGAGCACACTGGTGCAAAACGTTACGCAGGGCGCACCGGAAAAAATAAATAAATAAATCTATATTTTTTTTAAGATTGACGCAAGGGCCAACATGGATTGTGATCCGACTATGCAATTCGTCCCGTGGGTTGGATTTCTTATGATTACATAAACCCTATAAATCTAAATTGAAAATAAAGAGGGAGAAAAAATGGCAGAATAAAAAAGAATCTAGAGTTTTGTTTCTAAAACTTGATTTCTTTTTTTATTTTTGTTTCTCAAAACTGAAGAAAAGGTAAAAAACTGCAGAAACAAAAAGTTAAAAAAACAATAAGATTTGATTTTGTATTTTACTTCATAAAATACTAGAGAAAAAATAAAATAAAACAATAGACTTTGATTTCTCATTTCACTGCATAAAAAAAAATTCAAAAAAAAATGCAAAAAAATAATAAACTTTACTCACGTCGTTTAAAATTCTATGGTACAGGGTTTGAATTACCAGAGGTTTGGAATTCAGATTGTCTGAATACTTCTGTTCAAACGTATTTCCCTGCTTCACAGTGCTCTCGTGCTCTATTTGCTCCAGGTATGTATCTTGCAAATCTCTGGCTGAATTTTTTTGCAAAAATAATGAAATAATGAAAAGTGTTTAGTATTTAAAGAAATGTTTTATGAAATTAGATTTTTGAAAATATTTTGCCACCCAATTTTCAATTTACCATTTTTTTTTCACTTAAAGAAAATAGGGTTGCGTTTTTTTTTTTTTTTTTGGTTATTTGTTTACAGATGCGTCATTTAATTGAACTGCATCGGTGCTAGTTATTACAAAAGCACATCGGTGCGCAAAATAAAGAACTGGTCGGTGCGGTTATCTAAACAGTACGCACCGGAATTACATTTAGGTTTGTGCACCAAAATTTATTGTTGTTTTTCTCAAATGCAGGGATAAAATATCATATATTATATGAAATGGACAATTATTCAAAATCCAACTCGTTCCATAATATTTTTCAAAGTCCATCATGGATTTCTCCCTATCCATGTGGAGATGTAATATTTACTTCAGATTTGTTTTATTTTTTCACTATCTAATTGAATATATGTATGTTTTTTATCGATGTAGTCAATCATGCACAATGTAATTAAATTTATAATGTATACAAATTTGCAGATTCATGCATATTCATCATCAAGTTCATATGCACAAAATTATATTCAAAGTACTTCTCCAAAACAACGAAAGTTCTTATCAGGAGCTGCATACCGCAAGACGCATTTGGTAGATGAAAATGGACAGTTGCTTCACCTTGCCAATTGTAACAATATTGCATCTTCTAGCCACAATCCCAGGACAATGATGATAATTATAATTATAATTGTTTGGTAGATATATTGATTAATATATAATTATTTCAACATCAAAACAATTTATAATCATGCAATATTGTCAACATGGTTACTATAATATTTTGTACTAATCATGTGTAATTTTTTATTTTAATTATTAGGATTCTAGTGATGATGAACGACCTACCTACCATCTTCTATTGCACCCCACGAAAATGTCAAATCAAGAGAAGATTGAATTAAAAGAAAAAATCGGAGAGGAACGATACCAAGAATGGTTGAATCAACCACCGATTCAATTCCCACTATGTCCAGATTCACCAATTAGGAATGACTACAACAATAGTAGTTCTTCACAAGCTGGCAATGGAGATAATCAAATAGAGGTTGGTATGGATGATTACTTAAGGGATACCACTGCCATGGAGACAATGTTGTTAGATGCATTCCAAAATGATGATCAGCTAGGGGATGATGTTCATATCGCTGACACATTTTTCGAAAGCCTTAAATTTTCTTCCACCACCCCTCTCTTTGGACCCAGCGATCAGTAAAAGTATACCCAGTTGGGGACAATGATGATACTATACAACTTGAAAGCAAAGTTTGGCTTGTCAAATGCATGTTTCTCGGAACTTTTGTGGTAAGTTACCATAAAGTACTTCCCTTATATATAAATTTGAAATATAATCAGTACACTGCAATGAACATTACAAATGCTAAACTTTATGAACGTTAATAATTATATCGACATTAATGTACATTTATTAATATAGTTTTCCATGATCACCAACTACAGGTTATTCAAATATAAGGTTTTATAAGGTTTTTCCGAGTGATAATGTCTTTCCCGGTAGCTGCGAAGAGGTAAAAAAATTGTTGAAAATGTTGGGTGTTTCGTACATATCATATCATGCATGTCCAAATGATTGTATTCTATATAGAGGAGAATATGTAGACAAAGAGATGTGTCCAAAATGTGGGCATGACAGGTATGATAAATCAAAAAATAAGGGTAAAACACGTACTAGTCCTCCTTTTAAGATATTGAGGCACATGCCTATAATCCCAAGGATTCAAAGGCTCTTTCGTTGCAAAGAATTAGCTATGTTGCTGGGATGGCATGCCTCACATAGAAGTGAGTTGGGAGTTATGCGAATACCAACTGATTTAATAGCCATGAAGCATATAGAGGATACATGGCCCGAAAAATTCAAGAATGAAGTACGAAGTCAACGACTCAGCATAGCGATAGATGGCGTCAACCCATATTCCCTCTAGAACACCAACTATTCTGTTTGGCCCGTAGTAGTGATCAATAACAATATCCCCCCATGGTTGTCCGTGAAGAATGAACGTCTTATGTTGGCTCTCATAGTCCCTGGTAGAAGACAAGTGAAGAATATGGATGTCTACTTACAACCATTGGTAGATGAATTGAAGTAATTATGGGATGGGATAAATGTATACGATGTATCAAGACCCATCGCAGTAGAGAAGAGGTTTACGTTGTATGGAATATGTGCTTACATGACACATGATTATCCAGGCTTAGGAGTTTTCTCTGGTAAATTACATGTTTAATTTATTGATTCGTTTATATATAATGTAACAATATTCTTTCACATATTAGTTATTTAATTCGTTGTAATATTATTTGTTCTGATCTTCATGATATTCTTTAACGTGCCATTCATATTAATTAATGTATACAAATATAATCTCGCAGGTCTTGTAACAAAAGGGTATTTTGGATGTAAATGTTGTGGAATTTTTCTAAAAGCTAGATGGTCCAAGGACCTACGAAATTCAGTGTATGATTTATCCAAGATATTCCTATCAGAACAACACCCTTAAAGAAGAACATCATCCACTTTCAATGGTAAACTAGAAAGAACCCAAAGGCCTCCAATAATGACACAAGCTGGATGGCTTAGAGCATATGAGAGAGAGAAGGAGAAGGAGTTCACAGAAATGTTCGATTCAAATGGGGAGCCTAAGTTCAATGATCTAGATTTCTTCAACACCTATGTGGAGAAATTTCCCATTGGGATGAAAAGGAAATATATTTTTTATGACCTCCCATATTGGGAGCATCTTAATATTGCCCACTTATTAGATCCCATGCATATATTTAAAAAAAAATCATCTTTTTTATGGAGGCACATATCATCGAAACAAAGTGACACATTGGCAGTTAGGAAAGATCTTATTACGTAAGAAATTAAAAAGAAATATTGGCCAAGACGATTAGAAAGTACGAGATCAGAGGCAGGCACTAGTCCCTCTAATTCATGGTTTTTCAAAGAAGGTGATGTCCCATGGATTTAAAAAAAAGATGATATATCTTTGGGAAAGGAAGTTATGATGGATGTGAGGGTGCCAACTTCATATGGGTCTTCACTACGGCGCTGCTTCACCGTGGATGACCTTTTTTCGGGGTTGAAATTGCATGACCATTTGAATCTTCTAAGAGTACGTATAATATCAAAAGCATGATTTTATTATTTTTTATATTAATAAATTTTATCCCATGCAGTGATCATAAAACATAACTAATTTTGTATATTATTTCACATTTTTATAACTTTGCAGTGTCATGATCCTTTGTTTGTGTGTGGGTGTGTGAAACATGAATTCCCTCAAGACCTAGGACGTGCCATATCTAAATTATCTACATTTGTACGTTGGATCACGTCAAAGGATATTCATGTGGCTAGTATTCCACTGTGGCGTCAAGAGATAGTTGAGATTGTTTGTATGTTTTAGAAGGAACTGCCGATGAGTTTCATGGACTTACAGGTTCATCCTCTAATCCACTTGGTAGATGAGGTTGAATTAGTTGGGGTTGTTTCTTGTCGTTGGATGTTCTTCTTAGAGAGGTATATGAAGAAATTGAAAGGTTTTTTTTTATAAAGGGAAAAACCCGAGGGGTCTATGGCAGAGGGGTACATATCGTATGAGTCTTTCTACTATGCTAGTGAGTACATCAAGCAGATCGACAACAGACCAGGTGCGGTGATTTGGGGTGATGAATTGGATGAAGAAAAAAGAGAAGGAGAGTTGCCCCAAACAAGTGGAAAAAAACGCTTGATAAAGAGTAAGCGACTTATAATTTTTCAAATTTACAAAAAGTAATTAATATTCATGTTGAACTTCGATATAATGTATATTTTGATCTCTAAGTACTATATAATGTTGGTTTGATTTCATCAGCGAATGCAGAAATTGAAGTAATCAATAAATTCATTCTTTACAATTCTGAAGCGACACAACCGTGGGTCGCATTGTACAAACAAAAAAGAATGAAATGTGATAGTGACAGGAAAGAATTTAGACGGTTGAATGGTAGAAGTGTGCCTTATCCTGATCATTTAAAAGAAAATATGCTAAAAATATGCCCCAACGATTGGGTTGCTGGCCAAGTCAGAGAGAAATATGATGCTACCGGTCGTTACCCGCGTGCTGAAGAGGATGCGCTAAACATAGCGATTGGGTGCAGCAACTCGGTAATAATTTATATGTAAATTTGAAACTTATATTAAGACATATACATTTCATATTTTAACTGTTGGATTATTATTTATAAGACACATGACACTTATATGATTTTTTAAACTTTTTTGTAATAGGTGCATTTGTTCCCATCTATGTGGGCATATGGACACCATTTTCGCACAGAAAATGCCGATGCTGGAAAAATCACACAAGACTGTGGAGTGGAAGTCGAGTTCGATCAATTTAGTCAATCTAGCCACAGTGATCAATAACTAGTAAGAGGGACGTTAGGTTACGCCAAAAAGATACAAGAGATCATTGAAGTGGATTTTCCTTCTTTCCAATGTGTTATTTTTAGGTGCAAGTGGTGGGACACCTTTGATCAGAATAATGTAAAGGAAGATGGCAATAGTAGGCTGATATGTATCAACTCTAGAAAGATGTGGGATGAAGCTAAGGAGCCCTATGTTTTCCCTAAACACTGCAATCAAGTGTTTTTCTACCCAAATGTGTTGGATAGGGATTGGTGGTTCGTATTGACACATGACCCTAGATCAAAACATATTTTTGAGAACAATAGCGTTATCATGCCATGCGAGCAAGAAGATAATGAGGGTTATCATGAGAACCGAAAGTGATATGGTACAATATGTGTTATTTCATCAATATTTATATTTTTTAAGACAATTTTTTCGAAATATTAATGTAATATGAATTTTGAATTAATTGGTAATTTGCATTGTGTTAATGTTAAAATCAATAATTCACTTGATAATTTGGTATTATGTACTTGATCTCAAAAACAATGGCGTACTGTATAAATTAATTCTTTTTTTGTATCTAAGATCATAATAAAATAATGATAATTCAAATTAAGTACAGGAATTTATTTGCATTATTTTCTAAATTTCCTTATGTTACAATAAATCATATTATTCTATATTTATTATTTTACAATTATTTAAAATTTACAAATTTAAAAATTTAAAAATTTTAATAAATTCATTTCACATTAATACAATTAAAATTTTACAAATATTTTACATACAATTACAATTATAATTAGAATTAGAATTAGAATTATTAGAATTACGATTACAATTTTACAATTCCATGTACAATAACAATTTTAGAATTTTACATATATACAATTACAATTTTACAAATTAAAAAATTACAATTACAATTACAATTTTAGAAATTTACATATATATCATTACAATTACAATTTTATAATTTTAAATACAATTAGAAATACAAATATTACAAATTACAATATCATGATCATTTGGTATTTATAAATTAATTAATAAACATCACGATCATGATAAACATCGTATAAACATCATATTTGACTAAAAACACATTCAAATTCACTAACTGCATCATCGTGACAATGATCATCTAACAAAACACAATTAACATTATATATTAACATCATCAGTACAACACAAACATCAAATATGCATCTCATGATATCACATACACATCTATCTGACCTAACAACATACACATAATGATGATCACCAACATGTTAATTAAGTACAACTGCAAAATGAACATAAAATACATGGACCATAATATATATATATAACTGATCAGTAATGTTAAAAATATACAACTGTAATATAAATGTCATGGATCAGTCGATGATCGAGCCTCATTTCCATGATGACTGCTGGTAGATGCCACTGGAGGCTCATGCAAATCTGGCGTGGCACGAGGCCGTGAACGATCATGAGATGTCGATGGTACGCTGCGCCTCACAGACTATCCATCATGTGTTGCAGCTCGCTCGTAACGTGCGACAGTCCTTGTCAGTCACGTAAAAATTGTTGTAACTCCTACGACATGCCGCATCAGGTTGTACATGTCACGCGACATGCCTCTCCACATCTGTAAGAGCCTATCATCGACCTCTATATCTCTGAAATAAACAGGGCGGATGCCCACCTCAACAAACAATGCAATGAGATGGTCGGCCAACTCCATCCTGTATCTAACATCACTCAAATGTCCACTGCGGGCCGGCGCACTAGAAGGAGCAAGTCTCTGATCTGCACCGGCCTCCTGTTGATCCTCGACAATATCTGGCATCATGCCCTCTACATCAAGATCCAAAACTGGATCAGGTGGTGGTGGCGGCATCTGATCCTCGCCATCATAAGAGCCAATGTCTGCAAAATATATACAAGTACACAACAATAATTAGACAATTTCATTACACAATTTAATAAAAACAAGTTAAAGAAAAAGTTCGAATAAATTTAAATAAAACAGTAATATTACCTCTATCATCTAGCGGCTCATCATCTGTGAAGAGGATGTTGGCACACCCTCGCCAATCCAACCCCGCATAAGGACAGGGGACCATAATGAAGAGATGCTCAAAAAGACTGGCTAGAAACCCTAGTGCATCATCTGATATCCTCGCTGGAAACAGAGTCTCCTCCCTCTTGGGCATCATCTGCCCCCACATATGCATACGTGCCTCAGTAATCGACCTATGAGGTTGCCGAACAAAATAAGGTCTCATCTCTGGAAACCTCTCAAAAAATAAAAATAAAAGCTCTGAAGCAAAAGGGAAGTTGACCCTCCCTTTTGCAAGAGCACGACATCTATCTAATGTTGTACAAAACTGTCGTAAAAAAATGGCAGACCACCTGACAAGTCGTGGCTGCTGTAGTAAAGAATCAACATGATATAAAAGTTGGCAACTAATGCGTTGCATGTCACTGGTGTTGTGCGAAATGGTCAAAATGATAAGTGAGAGACACTAGACCTCCTCACGACCAAACGCACCAATACGTAACTGTCCTCCAGAGACCTGAAAATCTGAAGGAGACGATATATCTGCTCTAACATATCTCTGGGAGTAAACTAACTGACTCCCTGCCACAGAGCCAGCTGGAACCTCGGGGAACGAGGGAAAATCCACCCCTCTCCTCGAAAGCACTGTAATAAAATATACATCCTCCTCAGTGGGTGTGTACCACTGGCCGATACCAATTCGGAAAGCCTGTTACTGGGCATTCCACCTTCGGATAAGATGTCTCAAAAAACCACTATGGCACTTTAGGAAAGTAGCCTCTTCATAGAACTTGAGGAGGTCTACTTGCCTTAGGAGCCCCTGCGTCACTGCTGTAATAGGGTGAGGGTACGCATCTCTCTCCCTCTCACTTGCCTCTCACAGGCGAACCATGTTATATTGTTCCGCCTGTTGTTGTTGTTGTTGCTCCTCTTCTCTCCTTTCACGTCTCTGAATGATTGACATATTAAACACAATTTTTTAATTAAATGACAAATGTATTTACAAATATACGTATATAAATATTTTTTGAAAAATAAATAAAACAAGCGTCGGTGCGCCAAAAACACAGTCACACACCGGTAACGGTGTGTCCCTCCATAGAGACACACCGACGATGGTGCACATAATGATATACAAAGCACTAGGAGCGGTGCTCCAGAAAAAATTTTTAACGCACCGTTCACTAAGTGCAGTGTCAGGAGGTCGGTGCGCTGACTTCACTATATGCCCCGGGGCTTATAGCTAAGTCAGCACACCACCCTCCTGCCACCGTACATAGCCAGGTATCCGAGCGCACTGCTCTTTGTCGTAAAATTTACAATTACACGGTGTGCCTTTGGAATCCGCCCCAGAATCAGTGCGGATACACTTAGCATCGGTTTACCAACCCAAACCGTTGACAATGTTGATTTGCGGTGATGGTGTGCCGAAAAACTTACACGCCTCGGGGCGGATACTTTAGTTAACGCACCGGGTGGCCGCAATCAACATTGTCAATGGTGCAGCCTGGTAAATGACCGCAATGCACTTTTAAAAAAAATTAAAATAACATCGTGCGCCTCGCGGTACTGCCCCGAAACCGGTGTCGACTCCTTCAACATCGAGTGTGGTGAGGCCTGTAAATTTACAGGCAGCACCGCAAACCGGTGCGCGTCGAACGGCTCGAGCGTTACGCGCGACAATCTTTTTTTTTTTTTAATGGTTAATTTTAAGATTTTTTCAAATTCTAATCCGCTAAAAGGTTTAATTATGGAAAAATAAGAAAAATACATGTACATTTACCCGTCGAGGAGGCATATTGGTTGTACAATTTAAAAAATAAAATTTGTCCACTGTTTTATAAAATTCAAGCTGGAGATTGGTGGCAATGTACAGCAGCAATGCGTACAATAAGTGCAATGGGAGAATGGATGTCAGTGCGGCTCAAGCAAGGATAACTTGCACCGGTGCTTGAGAGTTTTGTAGCATTGACAAAAGTGAAAAATGCGGTTTTTGGCTGTAATTTTTTTTTTTATTTAACCCTGTTCTGGTCTGTCAGGTTTTTACTGGAGTACCGGTGCATTGTCATAATGCCGCACCAGGATCTTTTTGTTTTCGCGTGATTTTAGGAGGCACCAGAGCGGCGAAATTGTGTCGCACCGGTGCTCTACAGTAACATCATGCACCGGTAACGGTGTCCGGTGAACCAATGATTTATGTGGTTTTTTGGTCGTAAATTTTTTTTATTTAACCCTATTCCGGTGCGCGGGGTTTTTACTGGAATACTGGTGCGTTTCTTGTATACCGCCCCAGGCTCTTTCTGTTTTCGCACACTTTTAGGAGGCACCAGGGCAGCGTATTTTTAAAGCACTGGTGCTCTACAGTAATATGACGCACCGGTAACAGTGTCTGGTGAACCAATGATTTCTGCAGTTTTTTGGCCGTAAATTTTTTTTATTTAACCCTATTACGGTGCGCAGGGTTTTTGCTGGAGTACCGATGCGTTGTTTATATGCTGCACCAGGCTCTTTCTGTTTTCACGCACTTTTAGGAGGCACTAGGGCGGCATAGTTTCAAAGCACCGGTGCTCTACAGTATCATGACGCACCGGTAACAGTGTCCGGTGAACCAATGATTACTGCGTTATTTTGGCCATAATATTTTTTTATTTAATCCTATTCCGGTGCGCAGCATTTATGGGGACCCCGGGGCGTGGGTATTGGACGCACCGGTAATGGTGCCCGGTGAACCAATGATTTTTGTGGTTTATTGGCCGTAATTTTGTTTGTTTTAAACCCTTTTTCTGGTGCGCGGCATTTACGGGGATCCTGGTGCGTTTCAATCATTCGGCATTGGGATGTTTATGTTCCGCATGCTTTTTATGAGGAACCGAGGTTGACGATATGACACACACCGACACAATTGCTGAATTAAAAGCACTGGGAGGGTGTGTACGGAGCGCACTGTTTCCGGTGTGCCATTGTTTTATGTGGTTTTTTTGCCGTAATTTTTTTATTTTACCATCCATCGATGCGCGCATTTTGTGAGCACCTCGGTGCGTTTCATTTATTCCACACCGGGCATTATCTGTGCGGTCGACATGTAAAGCACCAGTGCTCTATAGAAATAAAACACATCGGGCGTGTGTATGGAGCGCACAGTGTCCAGTGTGCCAATTTTTGTAATGCACTAGTGCGTTGTCGTATTGAACGCACATGTGCATTTTAGGTTAATAAGAGCACTGCAAGAAATACATCTGCAAAAACCTCCACTTGCCAACCTCCTCTAGGATCCTCCGCTAGAAACGGATGTCTGGGGTATTTTTCTATGTGGTTCCTCAAAAACATCCGCTAGAGGGTCTTTTCCTTGTAGTGACTAGAAGTGATATGTGTGCTATGCAAGGTAAAAGTGATCAAACCTCAGAGCAGTGAGTTAGTACAAGCAAGAAGGTTTAGCTGACTATGCTTTGATGGTTCTCAGCGTGCAATCATAGGAGTTGATCTTGAGAAAATACTCAATGCACAAGTCTGGGAGGAAGAGATATTATCTATGAGGTTCATGAATAGGCAGTACTCATCACCTGGGTGAAGGGTTGATGCTTTCATAACTTGCACAAAGCAGGAGGACCAAGAAGAGCTCCAAAATGGCTAAGTGTGGGACCAGTAGAGTGAGAGAGAGAGAAATGCATCCGAACGATACTCAAACATGGACCACACACATGAATTCCATTAGTACAAGCCAAGGGAATGCATATGACTCATGAAAAACAATCACACCTTGAAACGACAACAAAGCGACACTTATTTCTAAGTTTGACAATAAAGTGTAGCATTATGACACTTAGAACACAAGTTGCGACAAAAGTGTAGGTTGTGACCAAAAAGTGCGCTAAGTTGTTGGAATGTGTCTGGTGCATATTCTTATGATATGTAGTGCCACGTAATGTAGAGGAGTGTGCTAGAACTACCTCTAGTAATGTGTGAAGGTGTGACACATGCAGGAGTGAAAATGGTTAGAAGCGACATTTGCAATAGTAAGAAAATGTGAAAATGACACTTGCAAAAGCTAAAGAAATTGAAAGCGACACACGCTAGAGCAAAGATAACATGAAAATGACACTTGCTAAAGCAAAAGCAAGTGAAAATGATAGTCGTGAAAGTGAAAGCGACACTTGTGAAAGAAAAGGTGCGCAAAAGCGACAGTTGAGAAAACTCACTGAAATGATAACACAATTACAACTAGAAGCGAGAGGGAATGTCAAATGATGTTGTGCATTGACGGTCAACATAGGTTGTGCACTACATTGTCCTTATGGACTATGTAATCATTGTCAAGAATGATTGCGCAAGCATTGTAACTGAGTATTATGCAAGCTCTATTTCTAGACACTGTGCAGGCCTTACTCTCGAGAATTGTGCAATGCCTATCTTAAGCTTGCAGAAGAAAGGTGCACTCATGTGTTTATCAAGGACTAAGCATGTGTGAGAAAGTGACTTTGACACATAGAATCTGTGAAGAAGGCTTAAAAATTTATCAAAATATCAATCGACCATGAAGTGATCATGAAACGACAAATCGCGAGATCCTTAGTAGGCTCTAAAATTCAAGTGTAGGCAAAATTTTGGAGGGTGTTGATCGTAGTTTCAACAGGGCTTCAACAACAAAGAAGATATATTCATCATTCCCCATAGTACATTCTCGAGTATCGACAAGTTTTGTAGTGGAGACACCTTCATCCTCTCACCCTGTATCTCATGCGAGGGAATTGATGGTCAACTACTAGTTTGGAAGATATATCAGGCGTGTCTGAGATACAACCGAACCAAAGACTGCAACGAGAGTCTAGAGCCAAAGTTAGCCAACGTCCAAGTCATAGTTGTAGCAAGAGATAGACTCATGTTCCATCAACGTAATTTGGTTGGTGGTCAACCTTAAACCACCACCTATAGAAGACTTCAACTTCTACTATGCATCTCATTAGTTTGTGATCATCTTTAAAACACTTCCACTCACAAAAGACATTAATGTCTAGCCATATTCGAAATTGTCCCGAGCGGCGAGAACTGCTTTGAGCCAACTTCCAGAGTTGGTGGTTATCTTTAAACCACCACCAGTAGAAGGCTTCGGCTTCTACTACTTCATTTGGTTTGTAGTCTTCCTTAAGCCACCATTTTAGAGAGCACATCTAGCCATTAGCTGTCATACACCTTTGTATTTTAGCTCTCTTCTTGGACTCATATACACCCCTCCATATTAAGGGGGGAAATGTTGGAAACATAATCGTTTGGGGTTAGGTAAACTTGGCTCATTCACTTGAATGGAAAGCGAAAAGCCTCAAATGAAGGCCAAGGATAATGAAAATTCCAAAAGACCGCTTGGAATATGAAACCAAGGTTTAAAAAAATGTATTTATATGTACATCTTGTGAATAATAATGAATCACATGATTTAATCTTGTCTAGAATTAGCAAGCCATAATATGGTCCATTAGAAGATGAAACTTCAAATATTTTTACTAAGTCACTAGATAAAATTAAATTCAACAAGTTCAAATATGAACTTGCCCTTTGTAAAAAAAACTTCAGTATTACCCGGTGAAATATTAGTCTAATAATTCTAAAGTTTATTTAGATAGTTTTTTTGTAAAATAATAATAATAATAATAAAAATATTTTAGAATATGTATTTCTTAAGAGAGATTATCCTTATCCTTGAGTGGTTGGTCGTTGAGACAAAACTATAAAGATTATATATACACTGTACCTCCCATCTATTATGTAATAATCATAGGAAAATTGTAATTGTGTGTCCAAGGACACTTAGCGAATGTTAGCAGAAACCACAGGTCAACATCTTTGGTTAGAAACAAGCTATGTATAAATTTCTAGATCTATTGATGCTAAGAAATAAATGGCCTGGCCTGGCCTGCTCTAAATGCCAATAAATTAGAGCCACCTAAAACGAGCAGAATAACTGGAGAATAAAAATGAATCGTTCATATCAGAAAAATACCCAAATATTAGAGAGCAAGTAAAGCAGAGGACCATGCTCTTTGTCATAACACCTTTTGCAGGAACTGAACTCCCTCATTTGAAATCCAATGAAAGAAGATGACGATGTGGATAAAATATTTCCATAATACGTGAATCTATAATCGGACACTGATAGACAAATAGTCTATGTCCATATATATGCTGCCTCCTCTATGTCCAGATAAGTAGTCTTTGGGTTCTAAATACTGTTACTGGAAATATATAAAGCTCATACCTGGACAGTAGACCAAAGGATAGTTTTATGTATAACTTAGTTCGTATGGAAACTTATGCTTGTTACGTATTGTTAACAGCATCACCAATAATCCTGACAAGAACAAAATCCACCCTTGAAATGGTGAAAACGGTTAGCGTCCCTCATAATTATTTCTCGCTGAACAATCTTAGAGATGAACTTAGTGGCATTGTGGCAGTCCCCACAGATACGGAGGTTCTTAGTAATTTGAATAGGAGTCCTTGGGCTAGTGTTGATAAGTCCAAAAGCAATGGCCAGCTTCTCACTGTGACTATAAAGCATATGTTCCTTTAACTCTTCCTCCACATCATGCAGCACAAAATTTTTATCAGGCACATACCCAGCTTCTTCCATCTTTCCTGCCAAGTTCTCCAACATATCATAAATTTTCCAAGACTGAGGGTGTGATCTGTCACCTACGAGGAATGTATGAACCTTGTTATTCACCTCAATCAAGCTGTATCCTGGTGTCTTTTTTAACCCCTTGACATTCATCAAATCTCTAACCTTTGCTACATCGTCCCACCTGCCCGCTGCAGCATAAATATTTGAGATTAATACATAATATCCTGCATTTTCTGGCTGTAAATCATAGAGTTGTTTCGCTACATACTCTCCTAGCTGAGTATTGCCGTGAATCCTACAAGCACCAAGCAGGGCACCCCACACGCTGATATCAGATTCTAATAGCATGTCTTGTATAAATTTATGTGCTTCATCCAGCTGCCCTGCACGGCCAAGCAGGTCAACCATGCATGCATAGTGTTTTGTGTTTGGGATAATGTGATATTCTCGACTCATAAGATGGAAATATTGCCAGCCCAATTCTACGAGTCCTGTGTGACTACATGCAGATAAAACAGAAACAAAGGTGATGTGGTTTGGCTTTATGCTTCGTTGCATTTGGTTGAAAAGATCAAGGGCATCCTCACCATGCCCATGCATGCCATATCCTGTAATCATTGCATTCCAAGATACGATATCTCTTTTAGACATTTTGTCAAAGAGTTTCCTAGCAATATCTATCCTTCCACATTTGCAATACATGTCCAGTAGGGAATTCTCTACAGAAAGATCAGACTGGAATCCACATCTAATGATGTAACCATGGATCCACTTGCCTCGTTGTGGAGCTGCTAACTGGGCACATGCTGACAGCACGCTTACCATGGTAACTGAATTTGGTTTCACATCAGCCAACTGCATTTTGTTAAAAAGTACCAAAGCATCATTGGCACGTTCATTCTGGGCATACCCTGCAATCATTGCACTCCATGAAACCGCATTCTTTTTGGACATCATTTCAAAGAGCTGCTGCGCAATATGTATAGCCCTACATTTGGCATAAATATCTATTAGGGCAGTCCCCACCACGATGTCGGATTCAAATCCCCGTTTAATGATGTACGTGTGAATCCCTCTACCTTGATGCAGAGCTCCTAAATGAGCACAGGCAGAGAGCAAATTCACCATGGTTATGGAGTTTGGTGTTTCTTCAAACATTTGCATCTGGTTAAAGAGCATCAAGGCCTTATTGGCATGTCCACTTTTGGCATAGCCCGCAAGCATTGCATTCCACGTTACAACATCCTTTCTTGACATTTTCTCGAAGAACTGGTTGGCAATATCTATGCTACCACATTTAGCATACACGTCCAACAGTGCAGTTTCTACAAAAACATCAGAATCCACTCCACACTTAGTTATATACGCGTGAATCTGCTTGCCTTGTTCTATATCTCCAAAATAGGCACACGCAGAGAGCACGCTAACAAGGGTGACGGAATCAGGTATAACATTTGTAAGCCGCATTTGATAAAAGAGTACCAAGGCTTCTTCCACACATTCAATATGGACGTATCCTGCAATAAGTAGAGTCCATGAAACAACATCCCTTTCAGACATTTTGTCAAACAATTGGCGCGCATCCTCCAGGCTCCCACATTTCACATACATATGTATGAGGGCATTGCCAACAAAAGCATCTGCCTCAAGGCCAGCTCGGATTATGTGATAATGAATGGCCTTGCCCGCTTGCAGAGAAGATAAGCCAGTACATGCCTTGAGCACAAATGGAAAGGTGTAATTGTCTGGCTGGATTCCTGCATCTTGCATTTCACAATAAAGTGCAAGGGCTTCATTACAAAAGCCTTTAGTGGCATACTCTTTAATCATGATATTCCATAACGAAGCAGTTGGTTGGTAAATTTGATTAAAAGCTAGGCGCGCATCAATTAAACTCCTGCACTCACTATACTTGATCACTAGTTTGGAAGCCAAATGGACGTCCTTGTCAAATCCGCTGATGAGTATTTGGGCATGGAGATGCTTCAGTGTTTTGACGTCAGTACAAACCTCCAAGAGAGAAACATAGGCTTTCATATTCTTATGGATGCAAAACCCCTATTGTTGTTCTTGTTGTTGGAAGCGATGCCGCTACACCTTTGCCTTCCTTTGGATTTGTGTTCATCTGTAACTGCAATGAACATGAAATCGGAATTACTTTATGAATCTGAAACAAAAGCGCTATGGTTGTAGTGAGCAAAAACAACTAATTCAATAGTTGCTGTTACAGAAACCATAATTAATGTAAACTCAATAAGCAAGGCATCTTCTGTTCCCCGCCTGAATATAAACTGGTATGCCATACGGGTTATAACTGTAACCTCGTTTATTAAATCTGCGTTACCATCTTCTGATCCCCGCCTGAATATAAACTGGTATGCCTTACGGGTTATAACTGTAACCTCGTTTATTAAATCTGCGTTACCATCTTCTGATCCCCGCCTGAATATAAACTGGTATGCCTTACAGGTTATAACTGTAACCTCGTTTATTAAATCTGCGTTACCATCTTCTGATCCCCGCCAGAATATAAACTGGTATGCCTTACGGGTTATAACTGTAACCTCGTTTATTAAATCTGCGTTACCATCTTCTGATCCCCGCCTGAATATAAACTGCTATGCCTTACGGGTTATAACTGTAACCTCGTTTATTAAATCTGCGTTACCGGAATTGTTTGGAATCCTTGCAGCTGCTTTATAGTCCGCCCAAGTTCAACGTCTACTGAAAAATTCAGTATTTCATTTCAGTTGAGGCAGTGTTGTGTAAATATCCTGTACAGCCTCCTCCTCTGTTTGAACCTCACTTCCCTTCTCGACCAACTGACATTATTATTGTTGTCTTTGCCTTCGTTGGCATTGCAATTTATTGTGATCGCTCATCCATATCTACTCTGTTCCGCGGGTGCGGGTGTGTATTTATTTAATGAAATGTTTCTCGCTCTAACGAACCAACGATAACAACTTCATCTCTCCCTTTGCTTGAAGTGCAAGATAAAATGTCATTTTGTTTCTACTATTCTTTATCCATCCAAATATTCATGTTCTCCATTAAGTTACATCTTCTTGTGCCATGGGACTATTTATATTAATTAGCTAATAAATTTGATACATTTGGAGTGTAACACGCTCTTGATTCTAAGGTTGTTTTAACTTCTTTTCACTATGCAAATTTGGTATTTTGTATATAATTTTATTTTTAGATTTATTTTGATATAATTAGTTTACGTATATAATTTAAATTTAACAAATATAAAATTAAAAAAAAACAATTGTAACAATATGGTTGGTAAGAATTCATGTTTTAGAAGTATAAGTTTAAGTAAACTTTTTAATCATGCAACTAATCATAAATAAGAATGCAAGTAACTTAATAAATTCAATCACAACCTTTCATTAAACAAACTAATGAATATTTATTTTTATTAAATATTAAATATGCACTTAATAAATAATTAAATAAAAAATCTAAAATTTGACATTCTCTTTCCAATATAAACACATATATAATGGTAATTAGATTAATCCTTGCAAACTATATCAATCCATTTTCCTTTTGACTATTATTCGTTTTCCTTTTAAAGTATATCCAATCTAATGCTTAATATTGAAAATAAAGTATATACTTTTTAATATAATAAAAAATATATACATTTTAAACATTTGATTGGGCAATAAATTTAGTGTCTTATTGTAGCTTGCACCTAAATGAATTAATTCAGCAATTAGTTTAATGATGAATTGTAGTTCAATAGCTATTAATTGTGGTTCAATATAGCTATTGATTAGTTATGTAATTTGGCATTGAAATTTTAGAGTGGAATAAAGTGTACCATGGTTTTAGAAACAAAGACATAAATTATGTGTAGTATGGAGGTGAATTAAATGCCCTATGAGCATCTGGTGAAAACAAATGGTTGTCACATGGAACCACCCCATTAGATGTAGTGATGTTCAGACTTTGCTTTTACCGACCAGCCAATAGCACAAATTCAATCCTCGTGTGAATTTCTTTTTTTCCTACAAAATTTGGATTTCAAAGGTCAAGATCAAGCATACCAAGCTTGAAATGCATGCCCATTTGTGGTAGAATATATAGCCCAACCTAGAGAAACCAATAACAAAATCACTATGATGACAACCTCTAGTGTTCCAGTTGGAATAGGGGAGTGGCAATGTACCCTTCGCTTCTCTACACTTAACTTTTGATCGAGCTATTATTTATTGGAGTTACCATAATATTTTTTAGGGTCAAGGATGTTAGGCGTACAACTTTATATGGCCTAATCCTTCCATTCCATTTTTCCTTTTATTAAGTAAGGCGGATGCATGTGCATGGCACCTCTACATGGGGTTGGTATCTAATGGCATAGTGACTTAACTATTTAGGCTAATGGGGAGCATCACATGTAGCCAATCATAAGTTTATTTATGGGAATTAGAGGAGGATGGGTTAGAAGGGAAAATGAAAGAAATTATGTACTCGAGCGAGATACAAGTGCTATTCTCCTTTATCTATGTTGTTTACCCTGCCTATCTATGGAGAGGTTGATATGCAAACCAAAAAACCTAGGGTGTGGATAAACATTTGTTTAAATTAAGACAACTAAAATTTTTAATATATATATATATATAATTTTAGTTGTGTTAATTTAAACAAATGTTTATCCACACCCTAGGTTTTTTGGTCTGCAATTGTGTACTCGAGCGAGATACAAGTGCAATTCTCCTTTATTTATGTTGTTTACCCTGCCTATCTATGGAGTGGTTGATATGCAGACCAAAAAACCTAGGATGTGGATAAACATTTGTTTAAAGTAACAAAACTAAAATTAATTGATTATATATATATATATATATATATATATATATATATATATATATATATATATATATATATATATATATAAAGAAAGTTATCTATTTCTATTTGTTGTTTTGTTGAAATCACAACTATAATTTTAAATCAACACTTTAATGATAATTGTGTTATTTGTATACTTTAATGATTGAATTATCATTTATGTTATGTAATATTTATTAGTCCTTGCTTGTTTTATTTAAAATCTACACATTTTATCCTCCTCACTTTGGATCAACACCTAGCAAGGACTAAACCACCTTACAATATTTTTTTCTTTTTTTTTAATGTTTTTTTGTATTATTTCGAGTTTTCAAATAGTAAAGGTAATATTATTATTTACATTTTGATATTATTATTTATTTATTATTGTTATGTGGGATTTACAATTGCAGACAAAAGTATTTTCCCTAGGTTTGGTGGCTAACCTAGAACAACAAAAAGACATGGAAACCAACGATTTCATTAATTTAAATAGATGACAGAATGAAACCTACTTGGAATATGTCGCACGCTTCGCTCCTTCTTTAGCTTAAATGATCTAATTCTAGCTCTGATTGCCAAAATTAGAACCTGCACAGTCAGATAACACAAGCCAAGAAACTATAGGTTCTATGCAATATCATCTAAATACTTTATTCAATAGATCAACATGGTATTGAAATACATGAAATAACGACATCACATCTAGGAAAATAGAGAATTATTTGCATTAATATAAATGGAAGGAGTTACAACCATAAATTGGTGTTGATCCTGTAGAAGATATCCTCCAAGTTGACTTGTCCTTTCCTTTTCACAATGTGCACCTCCAATCACCCTAAATGCATGACATGAAACCTTTCACTACAATAGCATAAGGGTAGAATCACTCTCCAAAATCCAACCTCTTGCATATGGAAGGATGTAATTATATAGAGGAGTGGGGTGAGTCAGGAGTTCTTATCCAATTACAAATCTGAGGTTTTAGATCCAAATTTGATGGGAGGATGGGATCAAAGGATAAGGGATGGAAACTCCAAAAATGGATATGATAGGATCTGAATTTTTATTTAAGGTAAATGGTTGTAAAAAATTCTAGAAGCTTATGGAAGAGGAAGCTTCCAGAATTTCTCTCTTTTTCCTGAATTTCTAGAACCATCACAGGTGAAAAGGGGAGAAACTTGTAGGTGATGAAAGCAGGCCACAGTGGAGCAACTTGTCGGTGATCAAGCAGGCCATAATGAAGCAACATGTAGGTGAACACTACCCAACAAGAGGCCAAGGAGTGTTGGTCTTGAAATTGGCTCATATGATGCAGTTTCAGGCAAAAAATTTGGGTAATGAAAGAGGCATGATAAGGGCTTTGTGCAATGATGATGACAAGGGGGAATAGGATGTTGATTGATCCCATTAGGAGGCCTATTGACTAGATGTGAAAAAATGGCCTATAACAAATGTCCCCCTAAAGCGTAAAGTCAGGAATGATGATTGATGATTTAAGTGCTTTACCTTGTGACAAGTCAGGATCAAGAAAAACCGGCGAGGTTCCTTTGTTCAGTACATTTATATCATAATATGTTTTTGCTAAGGGAGGCATACCCATACTCAGCACATAAGCTAACATAACATGTACAATGATCAAAAGATGAATCTATAGATGAAAACTGGTGGAACCATGACTAGATGATTTTATATATGATCATGGAAATCATAAATTGTGATCTTTGTATAACTCCTGAAATCACAACCGAATGGATGAAACTAGATGCAGGGTCTTCTATCTCATTCACACAACCAACCAATGTACGAGTCTAACCATGTGAATAAATAATATGAGGTCGAACATGGTACGCACCATATGAATACTGACCAATGATGTAAGTCGTTAACAGACGCGAGAGAAATTACTGATGATGTTAATGGCTCTCAAGGTACTACATTACAATATGTATGGTGTGAATAAATGAGTTGTTGTCAAACACCACATAGAGTCTTTTGGTCGAAGGCCAATGATGTAAACTTGTCTTCGAGAGTGATAAAACTTGCAATTGATGTATGCAAGCACAAAGGTACCAAAGGGTTGTTTCTAATTCAACTTCCTAGATTATGTGTTTATGTCGATAGGAAGCAACCCAGTGCAGGAGGGCCTTGATGTATCCCCCATAAACGACACGAAAGAAGTATCATGATTGAGAAATAGTTATGTTGATACAGAACTGGATAGGAAAGACAAACATGGAATGTGTTATCATCAATAACAAATAGGTTGGTCAAGTGTCATTTTGAGTTAGGTTAAGTGTGTTGATTAAATAAATTCATGAAAATTGATTAATTTTCTTGTAGTTTCAAATATTTCAAAGTGTTTTGTGTTATGTAATTAAGGTATTTTCATAGGAAAATTTCAAAAAATCACATCATCAGGTTAAATAACTCATTCTTGAAATTTGTCACATTTTAACGGAGTCCGCAACAATTTCCTGTGCAAAATAGGTTGTTTTCGTTACAGACTCACCTGAAAATTTCGTAGCGAATCTACCAACTTTCTAACAAAATTCGCTATGAACTCTTGTTTTTCTGTACCGGTAAAGGGATCTATGAGTTGTCAGTTTTTGAGTGACTGCGGTAAAATTGCAATCACATTCTTACTTATTATGAATCATTGTTTGGGATATGTCACGCTTGGTCATCATTACCACCACATTATTTCGTTTTGTCCTCACTCTTTCCTTTCTTGATTTAACCTTCATGCATTCGAGCCTAGTCACATACCTTAGCATCCCTGTGAGCTGCTTTCACCACGATTTCCCTATTTTTGTTTTCGATCTAGTTGTTGTCATAGGTGATTTTCCAATTATGTCCATAAGTAGCTTGTTGTCAAAGGTCAACTTTTGTAGGTGACAAAATTCAAACAAGGCAGCATTTTTTTGGAGGAGATGGCCGCACATAAGAAGACCAACAAGGTAGGTTCAGTGGTCAAGTATGAACCTATGGACCTCAAATTGGTCATGGAAGATCCCATATTTGTAGATGCTTTCACCAACGCTGGCTACATGAGATTCTGTCAAAAATTTCAAGGATACCATGGTCAAGTCTCCAAAGAGTTTGTTGTGATTTTTGTTGGCACTCCTTCAAAAGTAGGCATACTGAGTTTTACAGTTTCCCTTGAAACTATTGCTCAAGCAATAGAGATATTTCCTAGGTTAGGAGAAGAATGGTTGAAATCTACCAAGTTTAAACTGCAAAATTGTGATGATTTTTTGAAGCAAGAGCGTGTAGGGATGGACATGACATCTGGTATACCTAGAAGCTATCTTAAGGAGAAGTATTCAAAACTATTGTTGGTAATTTAGAATTATTTTACATGTGAGGGAAGATTCCACATAATATACCAGTACCATTTCAGACTTCTTCTCCACTTTACACGTAAACAACTCTTAGACCTTCCATTATTCCTTTTCATAAGCTTAGGTAAGATGTCTGATAAAGTTCAAGCAAGACCCGAGAGTAGTAGAGACATATGTATGCCATCACAGCTTAATTAATTTGCTGGTTATGGAGGAATTTCAATGGTTGAACAGAGTCTGGGCTACATTTTTGTTTCTAAGTGGTTATGATGTGGATGTGATTACTCCAAATAAAACACCCAATTCCAAGACTATTACTCCCAAAAAGGATAAACGGCCCATAGTTGAAGTTGAACCTGAACCTGAAAAATACATGCAGCCTATAGCAGAACATATGGATATGGAAGTTGAAAATTTTTAGGAAAAAACAATGGCACCTTAGCCAACGTCCACAAGCATGAAGAAAAAATCTGACACAAGGACTTCTAGGAGGATTACCAAGAGTTAGATAGAAGGAAAGGGTAAACTTGAAGACATTTCGTAGGATATTGATATTGAAGAGAATCCTGTAGTTAAACTTGGGGAGATAAAGGGAAACAAGATGAAGAAGAAAGGCCTTACTACAAAAAATGTGGATTTCTCTAGTGAGGACTTTGGTTATGTCTTCAAGCCTAGAAAGCCTTTTACTAGATCACAACTCTCTAAAGGGGACAAGTCCAATAAGAATTAGAATGAAGTAGAAAATAACAAGCATCCCATGGTGGAAGAAATAATTGAATTATCCACCACAGAAGCAGAAATCACTAAGGCACAGAAAGGTAAAGAGAAAATGATAGAAAAATTTGAGTGGGAATCCTTCAGGAGAAACTTAAAGAGGCAAGAAATGAGGTATTAGAGACCAAGTTGGAGCTGAAAGATTTCAAGCAAGAAAGAAAAGAGTTGTCAGATTTTAAAAAAGAGGGCAGCAATAAAATCAATTTTTATGATGAGGTGGTTGAAAGGTTCAAGAAATGTTGAAAAGAACATTACCCTTGTGTTGGAGAGGTAAATCCCCTCTGCGGACAGAGGCGATCCCTACTAGCCCAGATCGGGTCTAGCAACAACCGATTCATGCTAAGACACAAGTTCCTAATTGCAAAATACCAAGATGCGACAAGAGACCTACCTTAAGTCCTATGTTGTCATCGTTTGTGGAGAAGATGGTGCTTCCGTCCCTTACTTTGGTAGATCACAATTCTCCTGCTCGGCACATTCGAACACCTGCACGTGCATGAAGGAACAACAAACACACAAGCGTAAAACCTAATACATGCAATTATGTATCAATCAGAGAAGATACAACTCATAACATAAAACATGAACATCTGAGTGGAACCATAATCGAAGTCATTTATTATTAATCAGAACAAAGAAAGATACAACCTGAGCTCTGACGCTAGATCTTCCTTCGGCGGGTCGATAACGGAGTACGTCTCGGTAAAGCTCGTCGGGAATGGGACAAGTCTCTCTCTTCGGCTGTCTGACAATAATCTCCTCGCTAATGTTTCAGCTCTATTCAGGCTAGCTTGCAAAGGGAAAATGACAAGCTTATATAGATGGTGGAAGGGGAGTTGGGATCCCTACAATGGCGGGATTGGCCCTATCCTCAAGGAAGCTTCCATGATAGGTGGAAAACCACTTCCCCTACATGGAGATCCCAAGCCAAATCTCCCAATTCATTTTAGAGACTCGTTTAGGAGTTGTTTGGAATCAAACTTCCTCCATTTATTTTTAAAAAACAATCCTTATCAAGCCTGACGCAGGTGATACACTGGGATAGAGCACCAGTTGGCACACCCTCTTTGGTATATTTTACCCATTGGCATGAGGGCTGAACTGGCTAGTTGCGCCAAGGCCAAAAGGGCTATTTTTAGAGCTTTTCACAGGAAATTGTCTTCAAGGGAATGATTGTACTTATCAAGGGGGATGCCATGAAAGTGGTTTCAGGTCCTGTCACTTCTCACAGGTCATGGAATAGGCCCTCCAATATGTGGGACGAGGGATTGTAAGGATGGTGACAAATTACTGTGTAATAGATGCCCCCTAAAGCATGAGGCCTGAAAGAGAGAGAGAGGGGTGAAATGCTTTACGAGAACATGTCCAATTGAAAACACTGTCGTCATAAAACCTATGTAGACAAGTACAACTAATATCTAAAATATATGATATATGTGGTATGGGCGTAGCCATCCATAACAAAATATACAATAATCAGGATCCAAGGCATGGATGCAGCCATCCAGTAAGGATCGATAAATAGACTCAGGCATGGTCGCAACCATCCAATCAATGAGTCATAATCATATAATCCACAAAATCCGCAGCCTGGATTCCAACAGGAAAAATCCAGGGTCTTGTGCTCCATCTCGACTCGAACAGAGTACAAGTGAAAGCATGTGAATATGTGAGCTGAAGTCGAACATGAAAGAACATCGTCTGATTACCAGCCAATGATGAAATTTGTTAATAGATGCGAGAGAACCACCAATAATGAAAATGGCCCTCAAGGTACTACAGGTACAATCCACGGAATGTGAACAGTGAGCTGGCATCAAACACCCACAGAATCATCCAATCGAAGGTCAATGATGAAAACCTTGCGTCGGATGTGAAGAGACTGCCATTGAGGCATGCAGGCTCCAAGGTACCGGAAGGGAGTCTCTAGATCAGCTTCCTGAATAATGAGTTGAAGTTGACAGGAAGTGACCTTGATCAAAGGTGGGCCATAGTGTTTCCCACATCATCGACGTGAGACAGAGGAACATAATGTTGTGAATCAGGATCATATGAGAATCAGAGGAGGGTTGAAACTTGCAGAGGTCAACTTCTCTTGAACATATCGGCGGCACGACAGTGGATTTCGTAGTATTTGACATCAAAAGATCAGAGGTCATGATGACGAGGCAAAGAGCAGATGAGAGGTCAAAATGGATTACCCAAACCCACGGAGGCAAGAAGAAAATGAGATGAGATGTCCCCAACCCGACATGAATGCAGACAAGTGCCATGTTCAAGAGCGACATACTACTGACACGACGACGATACTGGTACCATTTTTCCCCACCATTTCTGGCGAGTACCCCAATTATTTTTGAAAACAAGCTTGAAGGGGATAGCATATGATTGTAATATAAGTTCGTCCTTCGGGTGAATCCATCCTAGTACATTTAATGAGCCCTAGGAAGGAGGAACTTGAATATCGTCATTACGACTAAATCCGATGTCATCAGGGTTTAACGAGTCTGAAAAAGGGAGAACTCAGTGTCTTTTCATGTTTAGAGAGTTTGAAAAGATAGCGGAAAAGTAAACTCCAAAAGTCCCTTTTCGTAAATAGTTCCTCAGATCCGAAAAGGTAGAAAACTATGTCTAAGAAAACCTCCTAGTCACAATAGGCTAGGGTGTTCCTTTTTCGTAAATAATCTATCCCAGCCTGGAAAAGGGGTAAACGTATACTGGGTAGATGTTGTTTCACAACCACTTTAAGGAGATCAAAACGACAAGTGACGTGGCAATCTTTTCATGTTTAGAGAGTCAGAAAGAGCTGAAATATGACTCTAAAATGACTTTTTCATGTTTTTACCGAGCCTGAAAAAGTATAAAATACAACTCGTATCACCATCCAAGCTGTGTAAAAACTTGTTGCTGCACATGAAAGCGAGTGTAAAATCCATTTTTTGACAAAATATAGAAAAATATTGGGATAAATGACTTTCAAAACCTAATTTGACTTTGAAAAGTTGTAAATATGCCACAAATAGTAAAAACATATTTGCTTTTACTTTTTACCTCTTTTGGAGAGCAACAGTGAGCTTTTGCTGTGCAAACTTGCGGCGACGATTGTGACCAATCCAGTACATCATTCAGGTTCTCGTTCATTCCAGGTAAGAGGTGCTCCCCTTAGCTTTGTTTTGATTCATTTTTTGTAAGTTTCCATTGTGCTTTTGATCTTTGGGGGAAACCCTTTGCAAAATTAGGGCTCGGCCAATTGGCGCGGGTATCAGGCATAGACCCATGCCAATTGGCTCCTTTTTGCAAAGGGGTCGCGCCAATGGCACAACTCAAATTTCCGCCTTAGTTTAAAAAAATGTGAGCCAATCAGTTGAATTTTTAAGTGTTGCAGAGATCTAATAAGGCATTTTTGACCATGTTGGTGCAGATATCCAAGCACAATGGTGATTGAGTGGAAGGAGAGGGAACATGGGGAAGAGGACGAAAAGGCCATGCAAAATGAAGCTTGCATGAACGCCCTCCGGGACTGTGGTCTCAAGAAATTCTTCCTCACACCATGTTTGAGAGCTCAACCTGAGCTATTGCAATATTTGGTTAGCATATGGGACAAGAACGAAGAGGTGTTCAAGCTCCGAGACCAAGTACTAGCACTTGAGGTCTCTGATGTTTATTTCATAACCAGATTGTCACGCAAAGGCCCAGTGCCAATCATGACTGGCAGTAGACCTTCTGGGGAGAAAATGGAGATGATAATGGCGAGAGTGTTCCCAGGGGCACAGACAGGATCAGGCAGTGGGAAAGTGGACATGCACACAGTCTGCAACCTAGCACTCCGAGTAGTGCTTCACACCATTACGCGGGCTACGGGGTCGCAGGCACCACATGAGGCAACCAAAGCACAGCTCCTACTAGCCTCTGAATGCATGAATCCTACACTTTTTTATTAGGCCACTACTGTAACAACAAACATCAAACGATAGTTGACAAAGTGCAAGAAAGCCAAACTGAAACAGTTTGGGTACGGTTCCATTTTGGTGTCGTTCATTCTAGAATGATTACCAATTTTCCAGGGCCAAGGGGTGATAGTCGCCGAGCCGTCATTAAGGGAGCCGAGGATGGCTCGATGGGTAGCACTCATGCCCAGATCAGGAGGGGGCCAACAGATTTCCTGGAGGCCCAAGTTTTTTATATGGCTACGACGTCAGCTAATTATAGTTGAGGATTGGCCCTACGCTGGTACCGACTTCACGGGAGACCCAAATATTCCACTCCCGGAGGGGGATGACTGGGACGAGGAGCTGGGTAAGACTCTTTTTAATTTTTTATGTATTTATGATTTTTTTTTGGTGATACATGCCTATTCTAATAACAGTTATATGTGTATGCAGATGTTGGCCCAGAGAGGCCCGCGGGCATGTCACCCATTGCACGGAGGACCCCTCTTGCACATGACCCTCAAGCTGAGGGTGGCGAAGGGAGCGAGCTGATCCAGAACCTGGAGGGTATCGCCTGGGGAATCAGGGACTATGCACGACTGGCAGACGTCCCAATGGCTTACCAGCGACACACTGTGGGGGTGCCTAGTCGCCTCCATCGATTACTGAGGCGATTGGCGCGCGTGGTGGCATGCTACCATGAGCACCACACTGATTAGTCATCTAGGGTTTTTATATGCATATTTTTGAGAGACATGTTGTCTCCGACTATTATTAAAACATACATGTATATTTTTTGATTTTATGTGATGTACACAAACTGCAAACTATTCAACATATATATATATATATATATATATATATATATATATATATATATATATATATATATATATATATATATATATATATATTTCTAGATGGATCTTTTTACATGTGATGATGTTTTTACAAGTTGCACAAATGTCTATCTAAAACCAAATTAGCTACTGCATCTGTTAATGCATTCATGTATCTAGGTATATGTTGATATGTAATGTAATCAAAATTTCTTTCCAGTAAACGAATACGTAGATACGGACGTAAAATGGATGGGTTTCTAACTGAATAATGACCGTTAAGTTGTATTACTACAAGTTGTGAGTCCAGATACACAAGAAATGCACGAATACCGAGGTTAACAGCCTTGTTTAATAATTCCAAAACGACACTATACTCCACGACATTATTTGTGGTAGGCCCTAGACAAACACCTTGCAAATTGACCAACTCACCAGCAGGATTGTAGATTACCCAGGCTACCGAAGACAGATTCCTGGTACTATGGGAGGCACCATCCGCGAAACCAACAAAAGGAGTAATAGACATCTGCACAATCAGTAAGACCCAATCAGCAGAAAAACGCTTACAAAGCACACCACACTACACATGCACAAAAATGAAAACACTCACTTATGTACACACACACCACACAAGAATAACTCAAGCGTAGTACTTTTTGAGGTATAGCCCATTCCTAGGCTACGCCAGAGGAACTCCTTCGTAGTCAATAAGCTCATAGGCCCCATTTTTTAATAGTCGTTTAACTATATAGGGCCCATGCCACATGGGCTGGAATTTTCCTGCTCCAAGTTTATTGTGTGCTTGGTCATATAGGAGGACGAAGTCCCCTTCAATGAAAGAACGTGGAGAAACTGATTGATCGAAGTGGGCTTTGACCCGCTTTTTCTATGCCTCAATAACCAAGGCAGCTAAGCAGCGAGTTTCATCCAGTTGTCCAAATACATGAGACGTTCTTCCTCCGGAGTAGTGTCAGGAAATAGTTCCACAACCAACTTCAGGGAAGGAATTTCGCATTCAACCGGGAGAGTTTCTTCCAGACCATACACCAATTGGAAAGGTGTGAATTCGGTTGCGTTCTTTACAGATGTTCGATAAGCCCAGAGAGTTGAGAACAATTGGAGATGCCAGTTTTATTTGTGGATACCAATCATTTGTTGAAGAATCGTGAACAAAACCTTGTTCACAGCCTCAACCTGACCATTCGCCTGGGGGTAATATGGCGTTGAGCTATCATGGCGTAAGCCCAACTTTGATGTCAGCTAAGCCATCATGTAATCCCAAAAATGGATGCCATGATCGGTGACAATGGCTCGAGGGACTCCGAAATGCGTAATAACATAGTTGAAAAGAAATTGGGCAGTTGTCTTACCGTCGGTAGCTAATTTAGGCATCGCTTCGGCCCACTTAGTGAAGTAGTCCACGAAAACGATTATATAAGAATTCTCCCCCGATCGAGTGAGGGTTACATGTCATAAAATCTACGCCCCATTTAGCAAAAGGGCCTACGGTAATGACAGGATGCAGGGGTAGGGGTGGCGCGCGCATCTTGCGCTGAGAGACCTAGCATGCATGACATTTTCGAACTGCAACAATACAGTCTTTGAATATAGACAGCCAAAAGTAACCCACATGCAGAATCTTCTGGGTGGTGGCATATCCGGACATGTGACCGCCACAAGCACCACTGTGACAGTCACTCAAAGCTCTCTCAACCTTTTCCAGGTTCAAGCACCGACGGAGCATAGAATCAACTCCGACACAGTACAAGGTATCTCCTACAATGCGGTATGGTTGAGATTGATGCCAAATACGACGTCGAGCATCCTTTGTCAATTTAGATCAGAACGTGGATATTTGAAGATACACGATAATGTCACCGTACCATGGGTCGCGAGTGCTGATGAGAAAGAGTGTTTCATCTGGGATATGATCCTCGGATTGGAATGGAACGAAGTCTGTTGGGAGAGAGAAAATCAGATCGGAAAAAACCAATGATTTTATCCGCTTAGCAGTGGTGAACTCTAAATCGAACACCTTAAAGATTACGATCCACTTGGAGTACTTGCCCCCCAGCAATTGTCAAGACAAGATATACGTCATGGGGTTGTAGTTAGAAACCATGGTTACGGTACGCAACAGGATGTAATGGCGGAATCGCTGAACAACCTGAACCGCAACGAGGGCCAACTTCTCGACATGAGTATAGTGTGTTTCCATGTCGAGAAGATTCCAAGATAGATAATAAACTACGTGTTCATTTCCATTGTCATCATCCTGTATTAAAACCATAGCTATCGTGCTAAACGCAACGGCCAAATAAAGGGTGAAATCACGATGATAGTTGGGAGGACGTATCAGCGGAGCATTAACGAGCAACGTTTTAAGCTTATCAAAAGATTGTTGGGAAATATTGTCCCAATGGAAGGGAATGTCCTGTTTCAAAAGTCGCATAAAGCCCTTGGCCACTTCCACCTAATTCGGAATGAAGCGTCGTAAGAAGTTAGCTTTCCCCTGCAGACTCTGTAGTTGATGTAACGAGGAAGGGGATGGGAGGTTGACGATGGCCTCGACCTTGATGGGGTCAAGGCGAATTCTTTCTTTGGAGACGATGAATCCCAAAAGATGGCCATAATCCACGTAGAAGACGCACTTATGAGGATTCAACCTAATATTATAGCATCTGCAACGGAGGAAAATCTGGCGGAGGTGTTCAAGATGGTCCTCATGCCAAGCTGAATGGGCTGGAAAATCGTCCAGATACGGCTGAACAATATGACGTATGTCGTGGAAATCATAAGACATAGCACGCTGGAAGGTGGCCCCATCATTTTTTAAACCGAACGAGAGATTTTTGTAAGCGAAGGTACCCCATGGAAAGTTAAAGGCAGTCTTGTGTTGATCAGCGGGTAAAATATTGATTTGATTGTACCCAGAGAAGCCATCCATAAGGGAATAAATCTCACTCCCCGCACATTCATCAATAATTTTATCTATAAAGGGAGTGGGGTAATTGTCCTTAGGACAGGCCCGATTGATGTCTCGGTAATCAACACAGACCCATATAGTGCCCTACTTCTTATCTACAGGGACAATATTTGAAACCCATTCTGTGAGGGGAATAGGATAGATAAAGCACGCGTTAAGAATTTTTTCAACTTCTTTCTTAATAGCTGCGGCTTTTCGGGGATGCACTGGGCGTAGGCGTTGACGCACTGGTTTCACACCCGGATAGGTAGGAATCTCATGCACGACTATGCTGGGATCAATCCCAGGCATCTCTTCATAGGACCACACGAAAAAATCTCTGAATTCACGAAAAAGGTTCGTATAAACTTGTATCTCTTCAGGAGAACAAGTCACTCACACATGAATATTCTCGACTACCCCCGGTTTGACGGAGATGTCGATTGGCATGGTTTGAGTGATATTACTCAGGTTTCCCTCTGAAAGGACCTCATGAGTCAATATTGGTGTTTGAAGAGGCAAAGTGGGAACCGGAGATGTGAAGCGCTCTAGAAAATTAGACATTGCCCCCAGGCTAGGCATGAATGAGGAACGATGATGTCCATCGCTCCATGGCAGATCTTCAAGAGACATTGTTTCAACAATAGCTTCATCGGAAGAGAAAAATTCTCTTAAAGGGTCAGGCGAATCTGCATCACCAAGCCAAGGGGATTGAGAATATATATCCAGAGCCATGCTCGAAGGAGCATGTTGAGGAGGAGGATCAGATGCGGCGACAATTTCGCAATAATTAATCTCAACTGGAGTTAACGGCTCGATTCTCCGAAAGAGGTCACCTGTTCAGGTGAATGGATGATCCAAGGGTCGTCGGACCTAGAGACCATATTAACTTGAATGGTGTGCGGTGGTGGCGCGGGAAAAATACCCATGAGGATGGGGTCCTTGAAGAGACTGGGTCCTACATTATTGGGGGGATTGGGGATCTGATACACGTAAGGAGTTTTGTTCTCAAAGGATGAGGTGAAGAAAGAGAACTAATCCATAGTGATAATTTTTCCCTCATGAGGGAACTTCGAAAGCCGAAAGAGGGTGTACGGAACGCAGAGCATGGTGTGAGTCCAACTGCGACCAAGAAGGAGATTGTAGTTGAGCTTGGCGTCAACCAATTCTACTTCTACATTGACTGTATTCCCCTGTAACGTAATTGGAAAACTCTCGAGAACACCCAAGGGTTTAGATTCCTGACCATCAAATGCCTCTAGGGCATTGGGAGACGATGTAAGAGCCCGAGAGCCAATGGCCTTCCAGCAGGTGGATGACATAACATAGGTGGAAGCACCTTCGTCCACAACAGCTCTATGGATGTTGAGGCCGTTGATCCCGACTTGAATAAAAATAGCAATGTGATGTGGAAGTCGGGGGACAAAATTTTCTAGGTCGAAGGTGAGAAGATTAGAATCAGCGGGATCGATTCCACCGATTGCAGACAACAGAGATTTCCGTTGCGATGGGAAACTTTCAAGCACTTCCAATGCAGAAATTGCAGAAGGCGCCTATGCCAAATACTCAACAATACTGTAGTGCTGAGCGGCACAGGTGTTTGGATTGTAGGAATATTTTTGCAGAACACCTTTAGAAGGTGGCCTCACAACAGGTTCAGCGCTGGGCTTCTCAATTTCTAAAGGACTAGAGACAGGTGGGGGAGGTGGGCCATCCACAGCTTCCTTTCCAGCTGCCTGGCGTGATCCAGCATAATCCTTTGAACGTGTAGCAATTGAGACAGGTGTAGCACCATTCATCATAAAGACCTGGGACCCAAATGGTACAGATGGTGAAGGCTGCTCGACCATCTGGGTCTGTTGAGACGGGAACGGTTCTTTGAGAACTGCTGGAGTCCCTTTGGATCCTTTCAGAAGTTGAATAACTTTAGATTGTCGAGGAAAATATTTGGTATAATGGACTCCTTCACAGATAAGGCAGGGGTATTTTGGTTTACGTTGGGAGTCGTCGTCAGTACGAGGTTTAGAAGACTCTGGTTTCGGGGCATCAAGTTCGAATTTTCCTTTGCCCTTCTTATTTCCTTTGGAGGCATTTTCCGTAGGATTAGCTTGAATGGCGTTGACCTCCACAGTCTTACCAGAATCCGGAGGGGCAAGAAGAGCAGAATTATTGGAAGAATTGGACTTCTGCTTCCCATTAGAGGATTTCCAAGAATTTTGAGAAACGGAACCATTAACACCGTCTACTGCCGGGGTGGGTGGTGCTTTAGAGGTTCCTGGCCACGGAGCATCAGTGAAAATATCATAAAGCGTGCCAGACTGAGAGTACACCAGATCAAGGTATTGGGCACACGCGATGGCTTGTTCTTCAGTCACACACACCCCCATAGCAATATATTGAGCGATCTTGTTAACAAAGGAGGTGGTGAACCAACGAGTTAGTAGCTGATTGGGTATATCAAACTTGATCAATCTACGATGACGTCGCCATTCATGAATATGATCTGATATGTGGGTGGCTTTATTCTACTTCAAAGAAGTCAGGAGATGCGTCCTAGCTTCGTAGCAAACCGGTAACTAGAAGTGCGTCAGAAAAGCCATGGATAACGTATTGAAGTCCTGAAAGATGTCGCGGGGTAATTCTATATACCACTTAGCGGCAACACCAGTAAGAGTACGCTGGAAGAGATGTAGACGAATTGAATCATCCACCCAAGAGTTGGACAAACACCATAGATGGTAGGTCATTACATGAGCTTGGGGGTCCTCTCTAGCTTTACCTTCAAACTTAGGACAGTCACCGGGTACCTTGGTCAGAATCGGAGGCCAATAAGGATTGTGAAGAATCAGATCATTGGTTAATTTAGAAACATCCGGTAATTCCAAGGTGGCTAAGAATGGCAACTGTGGATTGAAAGGCATGCCAGGCCCTCGATAAGGACCTGTACCCATGCTCCACCCTGGTTGAGCCCTTGCCCCCATTGGTTCTGTCCTGGGGGATTCTGACCATAGGGGTATAGGCCGTATAATTAGTCTGATACGGTTGCTGATAACCAGTGTATGGGGGTTGATAACCGGGGTATGGACCCTGATTACATGTCGGAACCATTTGAGCAGTATATGGATTTGACTGCTAAGTATAGGTATAGCCCAGTAGTTGAAGGTAATAATTGGAACCTTGGGGCGGGGTGTAAACCAGTCGTGATTGACCTTGGAGAAAATAACCGTCTTGGGGTTGAGCAGGCTACTGATAAGTGGGGCCCTATTGGGCTTGATAAGTAGGGTGCGCAGACGAATTTAGCTATGACATAGAGTAAACCGGCTGTTGATCAGGGTTGATAGGATGTGCAGGCTGGCCTGGTTGATCTGGCTGCCCTGGTTGAACAGGGTGACCCAGCTGAACGGGCTGCCCTGGTTGAACAGGGTGACCCGGCTGAACGGGCTGCAATGGTTGAACAGGTTGACCTGGCTGATGAGGAACACTAGGCTGCCCCGGATGAGCTGGTTGGCCTGGTGGTGGAATAGGGCCAGGCTGTGCCTGATAACCAGTTTGACCTGAAACAGGACCATAAGAGGGCCCTGGCTATGCAACATTCAGACCGATAGGAAACTGAGGTTGTAGAGGTTTCACCATAGGTTCAGAGGGTTGGATTTGCCCCCCAAGACCATACAACGACCTCGTTTGTTACCCTGGTTGACCTATGGGTCCTTGAGGTTGCCCTGGTTGGACCACAGGGTGAGGCTACATAGGTTGACCTTGAGGGTTGTAGGACTGTCCTTGTGGACCACACAACAACCCTTGCTGGCCCAAAGGTTGGCCTTGTAAGGGTTGTCCTTGTGGGTCATAAAGATAACCAGGCTGGCCCGAAGGTTGGCCTTGGAAGGGTTGTCCTTATGGGTTAGAAGGTTGCCCAGCTTGGGTAGACAGAAAACCTTGAACATACTGATAAGCCTCTGGAGCAAGAAAACGTGGAGGGTTTCCCTGCTCATCGTATTGATATGGAAAAATGTAGACGGGTGTACCATCCTATGCATAATGCAAAAAATAAGGACGGTTGGGATCTTGGGAGGATTGAGAGACCTCGGAGTTTGATTTTTGTAGGGACAATTGATATTCCTTAGGAGATATGTTCTCCGGAATAGCAGATGCTATGTATACGTCTTCAGGAAATGACACAGTCCTTACGGACTGAGTAGTAACAACGGGTGTAGACGTGGCCACATAGACAGTGGACTTGACAGGTACTGATGTGACCTGAGGAGATGACGTGAGGGGTGTCCTTGGGGACATCCCTAACGAAGGAATAACCGACCTAGTATAGGGAGTTGATATTCCCATAGAGGCAACATCGGTCATAATCTGACTTAAAGATATATACCCTACTGGAAGAGAAGGACTCAGCGAAGACATGACAGATAACTCGGGGTTGTCTTATGGGAACAATTGGTAATCTTCACCAGACATGGAGATTTACTCACTAGGAGTATGACTGGATGAGCCCATATCTAACCCTGTCACTAGACCTTCTAAAAGACGGCGAGGACTAGGAGGAATAATATCAGCTATAAAAGGTGAACCCGATGTAAGAGGAGGGAAATATTCCCCTACTCCAAATCCAAACCAAGCGTTGGATAAGGGCCAATTGAACTAAACTTCTCCTCCAAAGGGAAGCTCAGATAGAACCGGTCCCCCATCGGGAAACTCGGAGACAATGGGCTGCTGAGGTTCAACAGAGGATTGAGAGACCTCTGATGAATCGTCTGTGTAAGGAATACCATTAGAAGAAACTGAGGGTTCCGCCACTGTGACAGTAATGACAAGAGGAAGAGACCAAACAAAAACACACGGGCTAAAAAATCAAGGCACACAATCAAATGACCAACAAGCAAACTCTAAAAGGGCATGTGATTGTAGGTGATTTATTTTACCACATTGAAACTTAGAAACTTCATCGTTTCATGTTTTAAGAGTCGAGAAACGGATGAAAGGTGACTCTATCTCTTTCAATTTTGAAACAAGCGTGAAAGGACAAGCGCTTGATGATCCTTTCAAATTTAATGAGTTAGAAAAGATCAAACTGACTACTCTGGAATTCTAGGCAAAGGGTGTACCAGATATCCATGAACTGCAATATACACCTTGGTTTCAAAATGAAAGAGAAATCAACCAAGGACTTGACGTACGTGCAGGCAATCTCCCCGAATGCTATGTCCATTGTATCACGGGTATAAGGCGGCAAACTCAGCTTCCTACAGATAAAGGATAGCAACCTAGTGGGGTCTCCCTTTATATACGCGATGATACGGAGAGCACAAGTCAATACTAGTGCTATCTAAAGTCAAGAGGCGAACTACAACTAATAGGTTTAACGACGCCGGAACACGTCACTAGCCTAGACCTCTAAATATTTCATTAATGTTTCAATGTTGCCTTAAGGTAAATTGAATAAATTTTAATGTTGATCTTCAATTATGATTCAATTTCCAGGCCCTACCGAATGTTATGTCTCAAAATCCCCTAAATGCACACTACATGCCACAATGTATCACTTTGTTTGATGAATAGCTAACTACGGGAAGGTTGAGAGCTTTCACACAATAAAAAAATGATCACAAAACAACCACTAGTGTCTCTAATGCAAGCTAATGGAAACTAAAATCTTTTCTTTCAGAGTTATAAATCACTAATAACACATAAAAGATTCAATTCACATTAACTAATCAAAAGCAAAAGAGATTTTTTTTGTATTTTCAATGTTTAAGAGAAAATTGCACTGAACAAAATGAAAACTAATGAAAAGAACAATTTGAGAAGTGACAGCAAAAGAGCAAAGAAAAGAAAGTTTCACTCAATGCCAAACACACAATTAGACCTCAAACTAATAAATAAGTCCCTCAAATCAAAATGAATCCCAAAGACTCAAATGAACCGTGTAATCTAGGCCCAAAATGAGACAAAGCGGAATTCGAATGAAGAAGAAGCCAATCACTCAAATAACGCCACAAAACAATGGAAAACCACCAAACGAATGCAAAGAAGCAGTAATGAAATTGACTGATCAAATGAAGACCAAAAACTCCTACGGGAGGCTCGACACACTATAGCACCTAGATGCCCTAGGGCTAGAATGTAAAATCGATAGTAGAGGGAAAAAAATTAGAGGATGAAGGTCACACTCAATCAAAAGGCTCCGGAACACTCAGGAAGTTGAAAAAATGACACCAAAACCATAAACCAAGCTCAGAAAGCCCAAAAAGAAGCAAACCCTAGCACCTCATAGGATTGGTGCGACTGTCAGGCTGTAACTAGTGCCAGAACATGATTGGTGCAGGGGATAAAATGGAAACATGCACCATCTGGCGCGACTGTCAGGGAAAAAACCGCGCCATTCAAGTTTACTAATGCAAAAAATGAAAAAGAGCAATCAAGGAGCAGACCAGGGATGGTGAAGCTAAAAAAAAGTTTAATGCTGGAAAAGAGCGAACCACAAGAGCTGATCAAGCAGGAAAAGACCAAAACCAACCGAAAATACAAGAAAAACTCCAATCAATGTCTCCCCAATGGATTCGCCAGTTTGTTGGAGAGGTAAATCCCCTCTGCGGATAGAGGCGATCCCTACTAGCCCAGATCGGGTCTAGCAACAACCGAGTCACGCTAAGACGCAAGTTCCTAATTGCAAAAGACCAAGATGCGACAAGAGGCCTACCTTAAGTCCTATGATGCCGTCGTTTTTGGAGAAGATGGCGCTTCTGTCCCTTAATTTGGTAGATCACAATTCTCCCGCTCGACATGTTTGAACACTTGCACGTGCACGAAGGAACAACAAACACACAAGCGTAAAACCTAATACATGCAATTATGTATCAGTCAGAGAAGATAGAACTCATAACATAAAACATGAGCATCTGAGTGGAACCATATTTGAAGTCTTTTATTATTAATCAGAACAAAGAAAGATACAACCTGAGCTCTGACGCTGGATCTTCCTTCGGTGGGTTGACAGCGGAGTACGTCTCGGTAAAGGTCGTCGGTAATGGGACAAGTCTCTCTCTTCGACTGTCTGACGATAAACTCCTTGCTAATGATTTAGCTCTATTTAGGCTAGCTTGGGAAGGGAAAATGACAAGCTTATATAGATGGTGGAAGGGGATTTGGGATCCTACAATGGTGGGATTGGCCCTATCCTCAAGGAAGCTTCCATGATAGGTGGAAAACCACTTCCCCTACATGGAGATCCAGAGCCAAACCTCCCAACTCATTTTAGAGACTGGTTTAGGATTTGGTTGGAATCAAACTTATGCCATTTATTTTTAAAAAACAATCCTTATTAAGCCTGGCGCGGGTGATACACTGGGATAGAGCGTTAGTTGGCACGCGCTCTTTGGTAGATTTTCCCCATTGGCGCAAGGGATGAACTGGCTAGTCGCGCCAAGGCCAAAAGGGCTATTTTCAGGGCTTTTCATAGGAAATTTTCTTTAGGGGAATGATTGTCCTTGTCAAGGGGGATGCCATGAAAGTGGTTTCAGGTCATTTCACTACTCGCAGGTCACGAAATATGCCCTCCAATGTGCAGGACGAGGGATTGCAGGGACGGTGACAAATTACTGTGTAACACCTTGCAAGAAATGATGAAGAAAACCATGACGAGGAATAAATGGTTGCGGGAAGAGAGGAGAAAGCTTTTACACCAGGTTAAACAACTAGAAATTCAAATGGGAATGGTGCAGACTGAGCTAAAGAAGAAAGGTTTAATGATATTGGTACATGAACCTGCTGAAGGTGAAGCTGGTACTTTTTGAGGAGGGTAAGATGTATTTTGAACCATTTTTGCCTTATCATGCTTCATATCATCATCTCACATAGCCATGGATAGTTTTTGGGAGGTGGAGGTGAAAATTTTGAAACTGCAGTCTATTAGTCAAGTTCGTAGCATACGCTAGGCTTAAAGCTGAGTTTTCACTACGAACTCGCTGAAGATTACTTTTTTCAATAAATTCCAAATTTTTTCATAAAGGAAGTAAAAACATGTATTTAAATTTTTTGACTTGGTGGACACCGTCAAATGAGCACACCAATCAAAAAATTTGTAGAAAAGGTAAAATGAAGCATGTTACAGAATTTTCACTACGGACTTGCCTAAATTCCTCTATTTTTGCAACGAGGGATAATTTCAAAGTTTTTCAAGCATTAAATGCATTTTTGAAGCACATTAATCATCTAGGTTGGTTAAAGAGTATCAATGGATACTTTGGTTAGTGAGAACACTCATCATGGAAGGTGATTCGGCTACCAGCTCATCAATTTTGGACACATAATCAACTATAACAACACATCCCCAAAATCCAAGGAGTAGACCCTAGATGACAGTTTTCTTATTTTATTTTTTAATTATAGGCATTTCCACCTTAGAGAAAGTGGTGTTTTTCGATAAGTATCATCATGTATGGACAATTAAAAGGTTGTTAGTAAAATAAATAGTGTTAGAGTCCTATTAGGTTTTGAACTCTTGTAAACAAAAATATCGCTAGATTCCCTCCTTGTAATATGTTTCTTGTTTGGATAGGTGTCTATTGAGCATTGGAAAATGTATGAATTCACCATGTATTTCTTTACTTTTTTCCTTGGAACATAACTCTTTTTATTCTAGAAAGGTGATATATTGAAGGATTATGATAGAATTGCAGAGATTAATGTTTATTGTGAAAATTAGCTAAAATATTTTCTTTTCTTCTCAACAGGAAACAAATGAAGTGGGAAACTACCATTCGAAAGGCAAAGCTAAAACAGGAGTTACTGCTGTTCCTCCAACAAAGGGCCGTATCTAGACAAGGAGTGTGAAATCAAAACGCATAGCTAAAGTAAGGTTGGGAACAGCACGGCTACAGCCTAAGAAGACCAAGTGTTAGCTAAAAGGAGAAAAGGGAGTGAATCCCTCAGGATATTTCGATCCTGAGGGATCGTTGTTCAAAGTCTATTATTGTTTCTTGTATTGTCTGTCAAATTGCTATAAAAGGCAGTGCTTGTAGAAATAAAAAAAGAACAATAGGAATGATTATTATTGAAACTCTATTTGTAACTCTGTAATTTCTCATTGACTCTCGTGATCAGCGAGCGACTGTTGTAACGATATTATTCTCAATTAATACATGATCTAGTTGCCGTTCCATTTCTTGATTCTCGAGTAACCCAACAGTGTTTCACTTGTGGCTAAGGGCCCGGCCCTGGTGGATCTATCTGCTATTTGTATCATTATCTTTCAATTATTGTTGTGGGATGGTTTGCATCTGTTTTCATTACAGCTTTCAAGTTTAACGGTTTACTGCTTAATTGATTCATAATATTGGTGTGTTATATTAGTGAATTTCGTTTCCATTCCTTTCTAATTTAACAAGAATCTGAATCTCTGTATCACTTGTCTTGTTATGTTTTAACAGAGCCACGCTGTTCAACAGTTGATGTTCTATTCCAGTCGCTGTTCCCATCTATTTTCTGTTTCGATTCAGTTTGCTGTTCAATAAGGTTTTCTATTCAATAGAGTTTTTTTATTCAATCTGATTAGATGGAAGTGTTGTTCAATTCCAGTAGTTAGAGTTTGTTGTTCCTTTCTGTTATTGATCAATTTCATATTGTTGTTCATTTCAGTTAATTAGTTTAATTCATTCCTGCAAAGAGTTGGTTTTTCTTTTGAGAACTTGCCTAGGTTATTTTCATTAGCAGCATTAGTGATTTAGTTCAATTTCCATTTCCATTTAATTGTTTTAATGCAAGACCATCAAATGTAAAGGACATCTGGTTATTTCTACCTTCATTCTCAGATTGATTATCTTGTCTTAATTTTATTTCAATTACATCAATTGATAAAGGAAAGAGTCATCATTACTACATCCTTGACTCATGATTGCAGAGTGAATGATTGGATTTCAGAGTATTTAATTTCATGTCATTGTAGTTAGACTTCGTTTCCAAGCATCCGTTTACTCTTGTATTTACAACACTGTACTACATATTGCAAAGCATTACTCTTAGATTGAATTTCAGCCTCAGATAGAGTACACTCTTGAAATAAAAAATCATACCTGGATTGATAATTAATGTAGGATAAATATGCGTTTAAAAGACACCTTTTATACCTCAACATTTTGGCGTCGTTGCCAAGGACAGTGTATGCCATTTAGAAAGAGTGATGCATATTTTTTTTTTCTGCTAGGGAAGAGTTGGGTATTTAAAAACGGAAGGTAAGAACCTGCATACCGAACAAGAAACATACTTGTTCATTGGCCTGCTTCACATCAGAATTGAGTAAAAAGTTTTAGGTAGGAAGGAATGCTTGTGTTTTTTTGAATGAATAGAAAACCTAAACATAACAAAATTCCTCCTAAACCCGAAAAACTTAAGGGACCAGTGACCCTTGGGCAAACAACTTTCATTGACGAAATCCTAAAAAAAGCTTAATCTCAGCCATCAGTAGGACCTATAAAAGTTACTTCTAGACAACCTACTAGTTCCCTTCAGGCCAAAGAATCACTATCTGTAGCCTTTGCTAAGGTACATAGCCAAACATAAGGAATTGAGCAAGATTCCCAAGAAATTGAGAATTCTCGCCTAATTTCTCTGCAAGAAGGGAACTCTAGTAATCTCCGCGAAGGAGGAGTAGAAACAGGGGAAACAGAAGAACCAAAATCTCCTCTTGAAGTAATCCAAATAGTGAGCAACCCAGATAAGGGAAGTGTTGTCAACATCATTCAAAACAAAGCTAAAGGACTTGAATCTCCTCAGATAGTAGGTTAGCAAGGAGCACTCATTATTCCAGATCAAGGGAGTGCTGTCAAGGTCATTCCTATTCCTTCTAGTCAGCCTAGGAATTCCCTTGAAATCCCAGAAGGATATTGGCACATATTCGATCAAATGGCCTAGAACCAGAACCAGCAAACCTCTCAAACTTCCACACTACAATATCCCATTGTGGACACTGCAGTTAATGCACCTATGAAGGCCATTCCCCTCCAACATATTCCTACATTTCATGGTTTAACATCATAAGATCTAGATGCATTTCTGTTTGAATTTGATGTATTATGCCGAGGGTATGAATATACCACCGACCCCCAAAAGCTAAAGTTATTTCCCTCCACACTAAAAGGAGCAGCTTTACGATGGTTTATGGGGTTAGGTGGAGGTGTTATAAATGATTGGGATCAGATGAAAGCTACGTTTCTAAAGAAATATCAGGATTATTGTAGGTCTAGGGAATTAAAAGATGAAATATTTCAGATGACAGCAAAACCTAATGAAACACTTGAGGAATATGTAGAACGCTTTCAATACAACCTCTAGAGATCACCTTATGCATCTCCACCCTTACCTGATAATGTGTTAAAAACTACATTTCTTAAAGGGATGAAGGAAAAATGGGTTGAAACATTAAACATCATGGGCAAAGGTGATATATATCAGGAAAATTTTGCTGACATTATTGATTTATGTATCAGGAGTTCAAGAGGCAGCACAAGGCTAAAGTCAGCAGAACGGGATATGATCACAAGGGATAGTAAGGTCTCTAGTGAAAGTATAACCAGCGCAGAAATTGGCAATCTAATGGAAGATTTTAAAACAGATATTATAGGGACTCTGACAATGCAATTCGACATTATGAAATCCAAACAAAAGCAAGCAGAAGCAGAACAAAATCTAGCAATATTTTTCCCTAAATGTAGAAAGAAACACAACCATAAAGAGTTCCCATTGGATATAGTCAAAGTCTATGCTATGTGCACAAAAGATCACTCCACAGAAGGTTACCCCTCGCTCCCTGGATTGAAAGAAGTTTACAAGGAGGCAGAGGAAGAATCGGAATTGGGATGCCTACTCAATCAACGCTGACAATGGCAACCACGAAAAATAGGTATGCCAATTGATCCATCCTCTTCTTTTTAGTCTCCTCAGTATAATGCTCAGCAATATAATGGAATGTGGAAAAATCAGCCACCTTTCCCCAATTGGTCACAACAACCATTTCCTACATCACCATGGCCAAATCAAACAAATCAAACCAATTGGCCAAACTTTCCTTACTATCCACCATTTTGGCAAAATAATACTTATCCAACACAATGGTTCCCCTCCACTTCACAGAGTTAGACCTGGCAGTCGAACTGGCAAAGACCTACAAATCAGCCAGCTAGAACAATCCCTCTCCCTCAACCTACACTTCCAGCACCTTATAAATTTCCACAAAACCCCCAAACCAGCTTGAGACTGCAACTCCCGGCCCAACCCAACCCAAACCTTAATAATAGGCCGGTTCAGTCTGTTCAAATAATGGAACCACCAGAACTAGAAACTGAATTAAGGGAGTGCAATGATCTTCAACTAAGATATGGGCACATAATACAAATAGAGGGAGACAAAAATGTTCAAGTTGAAGACTCGTTGCTTGCAGAAGAAACAGTGCACAAGGAGAATGTGGTTGAACGAAAAAATCAGGAGCAAGCAACCACCTCTTCTCCACCATTCTAAGAACGATTAGTCATACCTCGCCCAATAGAATATCCTAATTTTGATCTTCTGGGAGAACCAAAAAATTTGTGTATAAAAATCCCACTCCTCCAAGCTATCCAAGACATCCCTATTTATGCAAAAACCATCAAAGAACTATGTATAAGGAAGCCAAGGAGGAGAACAACAACTAACGCAACTGTCCAAGTAGTCGACACTCTATCTGACTTATTATCAGGAATGGAAACACCTATAAAGTATGAGGACCCAGGAAATCCTATAGTGACTATAAAAATCAATGGAAAATCATTTCCAAATGCCCTAGTTGATTTGGGAGCTGCAATTAATATTCTAACAACTACCACTTTTCAAAAACTTGGCATTACATCATTAGATCCAACCACAAACTTATTGGAATTGGCTGACCGATCGATAGTCAAGCCAGAAGGCACATTACATGATGTAATGGTATTTGTAGACTCCTAGGAATACCCTACTTACTTCTTGATTATCAACCCCCAAAACCGGCTAGATGGACACCCATTCATCCTAGGTAGACCTTGGCTGGCAACTACTGATGCTTACATCAGTTGCTGACAAGGCAACATGACTATAACTAGAGGGAACTTTGTCAATAATTTAGCTTTATATCCCCTAGCCCAGCCAAGCCTACCAATAATAAAAATAAGGAAACAACCTGTATCATACCTCATGGAAAACATTAGATCACCATTAACCATAGAAGATGCCCTCGACTTTAAAGACCAAACAGGGGATGGAATTATTAATAGTTTCATTAATAAACCAAAAATTAGATCCCATTTGCAATGTCACATGATCAAGGCAGCATTTGATAATCAAGAAGAAGAAGATCCCCTGAAAGACATTCATGATCAATCAATACCCACCACTTTTTTTTATAATAGAAAAATTATAGAAATTGAGCCAGGAAAAACCTTAAACATTAACAAAAACTTGACTGCTGAACAAGAAAAGAAGACGGTCCAACTACTGAAAAAATATAAGGGAGATTTTGCATGGGATTATCCAGACATGAAGGGAATTGACCCCCAGTTATGCACACACCACATTTATATAGAAAAATATGCTAGACCCATTCTCCAACCCCAACGAAGATTAAACCCTCATCTTAAAGATATTTTGAAAGCTGAATTATAAAAACTATTGGATGTCAACTTTGTATACCCAATATCTGATAGTAAGTGGGTCTCTCCATTAGTAGTGGTGCCAAAGAAGAACATAAAGTGGAGGATATGTATAGACTACAGAGAACTAAACAAAGCAACCCATAAATACCACTTTCCCCTTCCTTTCATCGACCAGGTATTAGATACATTAGCAGGAAATAAATTCTTTTATTTCCTAGATGGCTTCAGTGGATACAATCAAATTCAGATTGCCCCTGAAGACCAAGACAAAACTACTTTTACCTGTCCTTGGGGGAAATTTTCTTACAGATTTTTACCCTTTTTCCTATGCAATTCCCCTGCTACATTTCAGAGGTCCATTCTCAACATATTTTTAGACTCAATAAATGAAGGGTTCGAAGTATATATAAATGATTTCACACCTTACAGAGATGATTTTGAGACAGCATTAGAAACTTTGGAAAAGGTGTTACAAAGATGTATTGACACCAAGCTCTACTTAAGCCATGAAAAGTGTCACATGATGATGACCGAGGGACTCATCTTAGGTCATTATATCTCAACAGCTGGAATTCAGGCAGATCCAGCTAAAATTCAGATAATTTTGTTAATACCCACTCCTACCACACAAACAGAGGTACGTAGCTTTCTCGGATTTTCTGGTTATTATATAATATTTATAGAGCATTATTCTCGAGTAGCTGCACCTTTATATGCACTAACAGGGAATGTTGACTTTAATTGGATAAATAAATGTGACCATGCTTTTGAGGATCTCAAAAAGCTTCTATCAATAGCCCCAGTGCTAAGAGGCCCAAATTGGGATTTTCCATTTCAAATTTCATCTGATGCCTCAGACACATCTATTGGAGCAGTCCTTGGGTAGGAAGAAGATAAAAAACCATATGAAATTTATTATATTAGCAAAAATCTATCTCCTGCTAAGTTAAACTATATTGTGACTGAGAAAGAATTTTTAGCCGTAATACATGTTGTAAATAAATTTAGACATTATATAACTGGGTATCCTGTAGTTTTACATACAGATCACTCTGCCATAAATTTTTTAGCAAATAAACCTGTTACAAATGGTTGAGTAACAAGATGGTTGATTCTATTGCAGGAGTTCGACATCACAATAAAGGATTGACCTGGAAAATAGAACCCTGTAGCTGATTTTTTGTCATGGATGCCAAAACCAACAGATGCAGCAGCAGTCGAGGATCACTTCCCAGATGAACATTTGTTTTTTGTTACTGCTAGAACCCCATGGTATGCTAATATTGCAAATTATTTATAAATAGGTAAATTACCTAAGCATCTAACTCCCATTGAACAAAAACATATAGTACAACGTAGTACCCGATTCTCTTGGATTGGGGCCTACTTGTTCCATACAGGAGCAGATATGCATATCAGGAGATGCATCCGAGAAGATGAAATATTTGATATTCTGAAAGCATGCCATGATGGGCCCTGTGGCGGGCATTTTGTAGATCGCAGGACTGGTCACAAAGTTTTGCAAATAGGCTATTACTGGCCTACAATTTTTAAAGACGCTAAAAAATTCTTACAGGCCTGTGATAGTTTCCAAAGGGCAGGTCGCCCTAGGCAATCCGACGAAATTCCATTGAATCCACAGTTAGTAATTGAGCCATTCAAACGTTGGGCACTCGATTTTTTTGGTCCTATCAACCCGCCATCAAGTCAGAAAACATACATACTAGTTGCAATAGAGTATGTTACTAAATGGGTTGAGGCAGAAGCACTTTCAAGAGCTACAGAGGACTCTGTAATACAGTTCCTTTTCCACATATTTGTGCGATACGGCCTCCCAAGGGACGTAATTATAGATGGAGGACCACAATTTGTAGGTAACAAAATCGCTGCAACATTAGAAAATTACCACATTCAGCACAAAATCACAACCCCATACCACCCACAGGAAAACGACCAGGTAGAGAGCACGAATAAAGTGATAGAATCTATACTTACAAAAATAGTCGCATCACATAGACGTGACTGGGCTTATAGATTGTCGAAAGCCTTGTGGGCATACCGAACAACATGGAGAAATACCACTGGGTATTCACTGTTGGATAAATACTGAGAGGGGGGGGTGAATAAGTATTTAGGATGTACTCATATCTTTTTACTTTTCCATTCTTTAATAACTCATACGCTACTTTACTAAACTAGACTCGCGTATATATGCAGATACCCTTTACTGAACTCGCGTATGCACAGAGATATTAATAAAAAATAAATTCTTCACTTAGATCCTTGCATGTATTCATTCATCAAATGTTTATATAGCAGTAGACATGTGCAGTAATAATAGAATGAAACATCACACAAAAACATCACACATGAACACCATGATTTTTAGGTGGAAACCCAAGTCGGGAGAAAACCACCGCTGCCGTTGTCTCATCCTTCAATATTTTATTATAGAGAAAAACTTCTTACAATCATGTACTGGTGCAGACTTATACCAGCACACAGGCACCCACCTGCAGAAGGTTACAACCTTCTCTCGTTTACCAGCCTCACCTGGAAGGGAGCTTCAACCCCCTGCTCTCGTTTACCAGTCTTACCTGGAAGGGAGATACTACCCCCTGATATTAGCACCAACCTCTGCTGACAGAAAGCTTCTATTATCAGACTGAAGGCTTCAACCCTTAGATCCACTGCAGACCTCGTTTCATCAATTTTCAAACTGGATCAAACAGCTTCAACACAACCCTTCACTTATCAACAAACATACTTTTCCCAATGCTTCCAAACCGAAAAGTGAAACCACTGTAATCAGTATATCAGAGATAACCCAAAACTTCAGAATAAGTATGCAGAAGCACATTCAACCATGAGCAACCATCAGTTCAGATATCATACGCTATTTTCTTTATATGGACCCGCGTATATACGCGCTTTTACTGAAGACAACCCGCGTATACATTCGTGCAACTTTTCAGAAAAACCCTAACAGGTCATACGCGCCTTTGTTGAAATAGATCCGTGTATATACGCGCCTTCAGTGAAGCGAACCTGCATATTGATTTATAAAAGATAAACTTTGCAGAACAGACCAGATCTATGAACTTACCCCGATTTCTTCATCTTCTTCAACAGATTTGCACCAGGTCTTCATCACCTTTTTTCCAGATCATCCAAGAGTTTCACCATTTCAAGATCTAGAGATCTTGGACCTTCATTATGTTCATAGATACATTATAGAATCAGATCTATCAATTAAGAGCAGAGCTCCACCATGCAGATATACTTCAGAGTGAAATATTCATTAAAGCCCAGACTTCTGTTGCCCTTTGCACAATGAATTTCTTCTCCTTATATAGGTTTACCCTTTATCAATACCATGGGTCAAAACCACATTACTTTCGATGGTATTCCTGGGTGGGGTCACATAGACGAATCATTACTCAATACAATGGGTCAATACCATGGTGGTTACCCTTGGTTTTGCACTTTATGAGCGCTTTTGCCCATATGCGACTTGGAACGTTATTTCCCGCGTGCATACGCGACTTAGCCTAGACAAATCTGCGTATGCCTTGAGACATACTCTTTTCATCATAGATCTAGCACATACTGAATTCCGTTCTTCATTACCTTCTGTACTCACTGTAGATACATCATACGAGAAGTTTATCAAGACATTTTCTATCAAGCACAACTTCATCAAGTAGGTTGCCATCATCTTCATCAAGTGGGTTGCCATCAAGGACAACACTCAGCATCATATTGCCAAAAATCTCCCCCTTTGGACTTGATGGCAACCACGATGGTGTTTGATCACCACAACAGATAGATACATTAAGAAAAAAATGACACCATGTCACTACATTAAGAATTCAAACACCATGTCACTCTCCCCCTTTGACATCAAGGGCAAAGGGCGGATCAAAACCAACACAAGGTTTTTCTCCTCATGCAGAAGGAAATGTTTTGCAGATCTGATGTGCACTGAAGTGACCAAGCTCCCCCTGAGTTCATGCCGAATCTTCAATCATATTTTTCAATGAAGTATATGACTCTATGACTTTCCTAGCATCAAGGACTCATACTTACATCAAAGATCCAACCAAGTGGATTTATATATGATACTCAAGTACCCAACCAAGTGGGTTTACACATTTTGACTCAGCTACCCAACCAAGTGGGTTTACAAAATGAACAAGTCCTTGCATGACTGAATATAACAATTTTACATCATGGGTCTCATCAAGCCCCTTTTATCAAATTACAAATATGACTTTTCATGACTACTACCAAAACGACCTCAAGAAAGAGATTACATTTCAGAATCATCATAATGCCAACAATGCATTACACCCAGCAAGGCTACTGCTCCCCTTGAAACTTTTCATCCAATGCATCCTTTCTAAATGACCAAAGCTCCTCCTTAGCTTGTGCAACAATTATCAGTAGTCAGAATGATGCTCCCCCTGAACTGATACTCCTGATCTTTAGCTGTTGTAAAAATTTCCTCAGCATCAATGCATACGCGACTGTGTCTGCAGGAAATCACATGTATACGCGGCTTTTATTCAGATAACCCGCGTATATAAAGTGAAACATGGAAAACTTCACATTCCTTCATCTCCCCCTGAATTTTTTCCTTCCTGTGCCTGTCTTCTTTTCATCAAATGTTCTGTCAGAAATAATCATAACCAGAAAATCAAAAAGTTCTGCAAAATGCTAACCCCAACCAAAAATAGTCAGCAGCTAGCCATACGCGACTTTCTGTTCATATACTCGCGTATATACGCTACTATGTTTCAGGAAACACGCATATCCAATTTAATCTTCTGAGATTATGCAGATTTGTTCTTTTGACTGGCAGAGAATACTCCCAGCTTCTGTCTTAGATACTCGAACGCTTCCCTGGGCAGAGGTTTGGTAAAGATATTAGCAACTTGTTCTTTGGAGGGAACATACTCCAACTTCACCTTTTTTTCAAGCACTTGTTCACGTAAGAAGTGATACTTGATGGGAATGTGCTTGGTCTTCGAATGCATAACAAGATTCTTTGAGATACTGATGGCACTTGTATTATCACACATAATGGAGATAGGAGAAGTACATTTGATTTGAAAATCTCCCAAGGTTTGCATCATCCAAAGGAGTTGAGTGCAACAAGATGCGGCGGCCACATATTCTGCTTCAGCTGTAGATAATGCAATAGAAATTTGCTTCTTGCTGAACCAAGATACCAACCGGGGCCCCATATAGAATGCACCATCACTTGTGCTTTTTCGATCATCAACATTTCCAGCCCAATCTGCATCAGAGTAAGCACAAAGAGTAAGATCGGCATTCTTTGGATACCATAGTCCAAAGTCTTGAGTTCCTTGCAGATATTTGAATATTCTTTTGACAGCCTGAAGATGAGACTCTTTTGGATTAGCTTGGAATCGTCCAACAATCCCAACAGCATGCATAATGTCCGGTCTAGTCCCGGTGAGATAAAGTAGACTTCCTATCATTGATCTGTATTCTGGTTGATTCACCATGGTAGAATCATCATGAGAACTGAGATTGCATCCGGTTATCATTGGTGTACTTATAGGCTTGCATTCTTCCATGCCATACTTCTTCAAAATTTGCTTAAGATATTTTGCTTGTGATAGGAATATGCCATCTGTAGTTTGATGCACTTGCAAGCCAAGAAAGAATGTTAGTTCCCCAAGTAAAGACATCTCAAATTCTTGCTGCATAACAGAAGCAAATTTTTGACTTAAGGATTCTTCATTACTCCCAAAAATGATATCATCAACATATACAATCACAATCAAAAGTTTGTCATGTTCAATTTTTGTGTATAAGTTGCTATCAGCAAACCCCTTTGAAAATCCTTGTTGATGGAGATATTTGTCAAGATGATAGTACCATGCCCTTGGAGCTTGTTTGAGACCATATAGAGCCTTTTTAAGTTTACAAACAAGATTCTTATCATTTCCCAAAATGAATCCCTCTGGTTGTTCTATATAAACTTCTTCTTCTAGATCACCATTGAGGAAAGCAGATTTAACATCCATTTGATAGACTTTGATTTGTTGAGAACTTGAAAAAGCAAGAAACATTCTTATGGCTTCAAGTCTAGCTACAGGAGCAAAATTTTCTTCAAAGTCTATACCTTCTTGTTGAGTGTACCCTTTGCAAACCAATCTGGCTTTGTTTCTTATAACATCCCCATTTTCATTTAACTTGTTCTTGAATATCCATTTTGTTCCAATGACATTTTTATCATGTGGTCTTGGTACCAATTCCCAAGTGTGATTCTTTTCAATTTGATCAAGCTCTTCATTCATGGCTTGAATCCAACATTCATCTTTGCTAGCTTGATTGAAATTTTGGGTTTCAATTGTGGATAGGAATGCCAAATAGCTAGAAGATCCCACAAGAGTCCTCCTTGTTTGTACACCTGATTCCTTGTTTCCCAAAATTTGAGATTCAGGATGATTCTTTTGAACATATCTGGATGGAGCTTTCTCTGATAAATCATCTACAGGTTCTTCATTGGATCCACTGTCTATATCATTTCCATTTGATGTAGAAGGACAAAAATCACCATCATCTTCTTCTATTGCTTGTTTTTCTTCTTTAGGAGTTGTAGGAGACTCATCAATGACAACATCAATACATTCAACAATCTTTCGAAGCCTTTTATTGTAACATTTGTATGCTCTGCTTGTAGATGAGTAACCAAGAAGTATCCCTTCATCTGATCTAGGTTCAAACTTTCCAAGCTTTTCATCATTATTTTTTATAAAGCATTTACTTCCAAAAATTCTGAAATGCTTTACAAAGGGATAATTACCATACCAGAGTTCATATGGAGTTTTGTCACTATTTATCCGAACATGTGCCTTGTTGAGAATATTTGCTGCTGTATGTGTTGCTTCTCCCCAGAACATGTCAGGAGTTCCAGAATCATCAAGCATAGCTCTAGCCATTTGTTGAATTGTTCTATTCATTCTTTCTGCTACGCCATTTTGTTGTGGAGTGCCTGCTACATAGAACTGTCTCTTTATGCCATGTTGTTCACAAAATTCAAAGAATTCATTTGATGTATATTCTCCTCCTCGATCAGATCTAAGACATTTGATTTTTAGATCCAATTCATTTTCCACCAGTGCTTTGAAGATTTGAAATTTCTCAAATGCTTCATCTTTGTGTTTAAGCAACCCAATCCAACACATTCTAGAGAAATCATTAATAAATAAGATATAGTATTCTTCTCCACGTGGTGACTTTTTCCTCATAGGTCCACAAATGTCAGTATGAACAAGTTCAAGAGGCCTACTTGATGATCCTTCTTTGGAATTAAATTGTACTCTGGTTTGCTTACCAAATTGACAGGATTTGCATATGATATTTTCTGGTAGAGTAATATTGGGAAGACCACGAACAGCTTGAAGTCTGCTTGCTTTGTTGATTTGAGAGAAGCTTAGATGCCCCAGCCTTCTATGCCATAGCCAATTTTCTGAAGATTTGCTCAAGTAACATTGATCTTTGCAGTTCTTCAATACATATAGGTTGCTTGGAGTTCTTTTCCCTTTTATAATAGTTCTACCTATATCCAAATCACGAACCACACATTCTTTTGAACTGAAGACAACTTCTGTACCTTGATCACACATTTGACTTACACTTAACAGGCTATGCCTTAATCCATCCACATACATGACATCATTAGCCTTCACCTTTTCTTTTAGAAACACAGACCCTTTTCCTTTAATTACAACAGGATTATCATTTCCAAATGTAACTTTCTTTTCCTTTTCTAGAGCATTATATGAAAGAAGTTTGCTTTTGTCACCTGTCATGTGCCTTGAGCACCCACTATCAATGTACCATTGATTTTCTTCACCTTCTGCAAATAACGCTATCCCACAATTTTCAACCTGTAATTCCTTCTTTTTCCATACTTTGGAACTTGAAGGAAAATGTTGTTTTGGCTGGACTTTGCTCTTGCATTCATATTCTTCATGGCCAAAGTTATTGCAATAAGCACATTCAACTTCATTTTGAAGAGGAGAAAAGTTGTTATAGGTGTTCTTCTTTGGTTCAATATCCATCCTTTTCTTTCTTGCTTCTCTTTTCATGATGGTTTTATATGCAACACATTGAACAAATTTATGACCAAAATTGTGACATGAGAAACATTGTCCATTGAAGTAGAAATTTCTGCGATCATGAAATATTCTAGTTGAATTTACCTGTTGATTGTTGCTTCTTTGAGAGATATCCCTGTTAGTGTTCCTTGTATTGTGATGATCATGCTTTACCTGTAAGGATTCTTTATTACCTTGTTGAGTGGCTGAATGTAGTAAACCACTTGTAGCTGCTTTAAGATAATTTGGTGCTGAAGCCTGAGAGGATTCCCTGGTATATCCAAGACCTGTCTTAATCAGAGGAGATCGTTGAACCTTGATAATCTCATCTAAGGTTTCAGATCCTTTAGCAAATCTAAGATTCAGAGTCTTTACTTTCTCAAGTTCTTTTCTTAGACTTACTACTTCACATTCTAATTTTTCATTATGTTTCTTTTCTTCTTCATTCTGCCTTTTCAGAGTCTCTATGATTATTTTACTTTCTTCCAAGCATATTTTGAGTTGATTGTTTTGATCAAGAAAATCATTGTCATCTAGAGCATCCATAAAAGCATCCTTATCGTCTCTAGAATTATTTTCAAATGCCATGAGATGTCTAAGATCTTGTTCACATTCTTCCTCACTGTCAGATAACCCATCACTGTCTTCATTTGTATAGTAGCTTTTCTTAGTGCTAGACCGGTTCTTATTTCTTCTTGCTACTTCTTTCTCTTTAGCAGATGTTTCTTTATAAGGACATTTTGCAGAATAATGACCAACTCTTCCACAATTAAAACATTTGAAAGGAAGCTTGCCTTTGAATCTTCCGGTTCCTAGTTGGAGTCTTCTCACGAAGTTTGCCTCATCTTCTTCTGAGATATATCCTGACCCTTCCGGTTTTTGAACTTCTTTCCCTTTTGTAGAAGCTTTAAAAACAACTTCTTTGACTTCAAATGGTCCTCCTCTCCTCATTTCGTATGCAGTCAATATGCCATGAAGTTGCACCATAGTAAGATTTTGAAGGTCCTGTTTTTCTTCAAGAGAAGAAACTTTTGACTCAAACTTGGCCGTTAGTGATCTCAAAATTTTCTCAACCAAAGTGGATTCGGTTATTGTTTCTCCTAGATTTATCATACGGTTTACAACATCATCAACACGTAAAAAGAAACCAGAAATATTCTCATCACTATGCATTTTTAAATTTTCATACTCAATTCTGAGAGATTGAAGTTTTGCACTTTTTACCTTTGCATCACCTTCATAGCTTAGGATAATTTTGTCCCATATCTCCTTTGTTGTATTTAGCTGCATGACTTTGAAAAATTCTGCTTCAGTTAGACTTCCAGTTATAGCATTGACCGCTTTTGCATTTGATTCATAATTCTTTCTTTCAGTTGGATCTGTTGGTGTAGCAGCTGGATATTGATATCCTTGTTCAATGATGGCCCATATATCTGCTCCCATAGACTGAAGATAGGATCTCATCCTTATTTTCCAAAATATTAAATTGCTTCCATTGAAGAGCGGAGGTTTGATAGATGTTGTTCCCTCGTGATTGCTCATCCTGCTTGCTCATCCTTCTAGCGGTTAAGCCTTTTCAGAAGGACCAGCTCTAATACCAATTGTTGGAAAAATACTGAGAGGGGGGGGGGGTGAATCAGTATTTAGGATGTACTCAGATATTTTTAATTTTTCATTCTTTAATAACTCATACGCTACTTTACTGAACCAGACTCGCGTATATACGCAGATACCCTTTACTGAACTCGCGTATGCACAGAGATATTAATAAACAATCAATTCTTCACTTAGATCCTTGCATGTATTCATTCATCAGATGTTTATATAGCAGTAGACATGTGCAGTAATAACAGAATGAAACATCACACAAAAACATCACACATGAACACCATGATTTTTAGGTGGAAACCCAAGTCGGGAGAAAACCACTGCTGTTGTTGTCTCGGCCTTCAATATTTTATTATAGAGAAAAAATTCTTACAATCATGTACTGGTGTAGACTTATACCAGCACGCAGGCACCCACCTGCATAAGGTTACAACCTTCTCTCGTTTACCAGCCTCACCTGGAAGGGAGCTTCAACCCCCTGCTCTCGTTTACCAGTCTTACCTGGAAGGGAGCTACTACCCCCTGATATTAGCACCACCCTCTGCTGAAAGAAAGTTTCTATTATCAGACTGAAGGCTTCAACCCTCAGATCCACTACAGACCTCGTTTCATCAATTTTCAAACTGGATCAAACAGCTTCAACACAACCCTTCACTTAGCAGCAAACATACTTTGCCCAATGCTTCCAAACCGAACAGTGAAACCACTGTAATCAGTATATCAGAGATAACCCAAAACTTCAGAATAAGTATGCAGAAGCACATTCAACCATGAGCAACCATCAATTCAGATATCATACGCTCTTTTCTTTATATGGACCCGCGTATATACGCGCTTTTACTGAAGACAACCCGCGTATACATTCATGCAACTTTTCAGAAAAACCCTAACAGGTCATACGCGCCTTTGTTGAAATAGATCCGCATATATACGTGCCTTCAGTGAAGCGAACCTGCGTATTGATTTATAAAAGATAAACTTTGCAGAATAGACCAGATCTATGAACTTACCCTGATTTGTTCATCTTCTTCAACAGATTTGCGCCAGGTCTTCATCACCTTTTTTCCAGATCATCCAAGAGTTTCACCATTTCAAGATCTAGAGATCTTGGACCTTCATTATGTTCATAGATACATTATAGAATCAGATCTATCAATTAATAGCAGAGTTCCACCATGCAGATATACTTCAGAGTGAAATATTCATTAAAGCCCAGACTTCTGTTGCCCTTTGCACAATGAATTTCTTCTCCTTATATAGGTTTACCCTTTATCAATACCATGGGTCAAAACCACATTACTTTCGATGGTATTCCTGGGTGGGGTCACATAGACGAATCATTAATCAATACAATGGGTCAATACCATGGTGGTTTCCCCTGGTTTTGCACTTTATGAGCGCTTTTGCCCATACGCAACTTGGCACGTTATTTCCCGCGTGCATATGCGACTTAGCCTAGACAAATCCACGTATGCCTTGAGACATACTCTTTTCATCATAGATCTAGCACATACTGAATTCCGTTCTTCATTACCTTCTGTACTCACTGTAGATACATCATACGAGAAGTTTATCAAGACATTTTCTATCAAGCACAACTTCATCAAGTAGGTTGCCATCATCTTCATCAAGTGGGTTGCCATCAAGGAAAACACTCAGCATCATATTGCCAACATTCACCATATCAATTGGTATTTGGAAAACAACCCATCTTTCCAATAGAATTTGAAATTCAGACATTAAGAACAACCCAGCAGGTGGGTTTATACTTAAATGAAGCTCAGGTCAGAAGATTACAGCAAATCAATGAGTTAGATGAAATTAGGCTCTCATCTCTTCAACACACTGCATTAATTCAACAGTAGAGAGAAAAATGGCATGACACCCTCATTAAATAGAAAATCTTCCATGAAGGAGATTGGGCACTCCTATATGACTCCACGTTTCAGGATTTCCCAGGGAAACTATAGATACGATGGCTTGGACCCTATGAGATACAAAAAGTGCATGACAATGGCACCATCACATTAACTACCATTGATGGATCTGGACACTCTTTCAAAGTAAATAGACATCAAGTATGACTTTACCATAAACCGTTTAATTGGGAATCCTTTTACTAGCAATTACGGGAAGATTCTACCATGTAGATTCTTACTGAGAGAGATAACTCCTCCTCAGTACCCATCCATTGAATAGTTCTTTTACTTTGAAACCTGTACATAACCTTTTATTTTTACTTTGCTTGTTTTTTTGTATAGAGTTTATTTCTCAAGCTGTTCCTTTTAAGGAACACCAACAGTTCCTCTTAAGAAACAACACGTTTGTGTGTTAATTTTTGTTGTTTCTTTCAAAAGAAACAAAAGTTTTTTTCGTGTGTATTTGCTGTTCCTTTAAAAAGGAACACAAATTTTTGCTAATTGTTTTTGTTGTTCCTTTTCAAAGGAACAACAGTTCTTCCACCTATTTTTGTTGTTCCTTTCCAAAGGAACAATAGTTATTCCGCCTGTTTTCGTTGTTCCTTTCTAAAGGAACAACATTTTTCCCGCTTGTTTTTTTGCTGTTCCTTTCCAAAGGAACATCACTTTTCACTGATTGTTTTTTTTTGTTCCTTTCAAAAGGAATAGCATTTTTGCCGCCTATTTTTACTGTTCCTTTCCAAAGGAACAACAGTTTTCCTGCATGTTTTTTCTGTTCCTTTCCAAAGGAACAACACTTCTTCCGCTTATCTTTGTTGTTCCTCTCTAAAGGAACAACAACTTACGCCGATTGTTTTTGCTGTTCCTTTCCAAAGGAACAACATTTTTGCTGATTGGTTTTGCTGTCCCTTTCGAAAGGAACAACATTTTCGCAGATTGTTTTTGCTGTCCCTTTTAAGGAACAACAACTGTTTCATTTAAGGAACATCACTTTTTGAGTGTGTTTTTCTTATTTTAGATACATTTTGAGGATCTTTGGTGAATTCCTCATGATTTTTTTAGAAAGGCAGACCCACGACTTATATAAGAACACACAAATTAGAGGTTACTGGAATCAGCAAATCAAGAGAAATTGTCATTTTTAAGAAATTGTTTTATAGTGATGAGGAAAAAAAGGAAAGTACACAACCATCTATATCACTTTGCTATCTTTATTTTCACTAAAATTAATATGATCGGTTATCTTTATCATGTTTTTTCTTCCCTAAATCTTCATAACTCTCTTTGATTTTTATTTATTGAATAAGAATAAGGGCATAATTTCTCTATTGAGATGTTCAGACTTCTTCCACCATCCTTACTCTTAAGGAGTGTTGAGCCATCCTCTATACATAAATAGGGAAGTGCTACATGAAACTAAAAGAAGAAAAAAATATCTATATGATTACTAACAATTATACTATATGGCAGATGGAGGATAGGGGGTCTCATCAAGAGCCAGCCTACCATGATCATAAGTAAGCAGTGAAGTGGAATTCCCACTATGGCCACCACATCAGGGATATGATCTAATGGACAATCAAGAAAAAATAAAAAGTCCTTGGAATAGAAGGTCTCATCAGGAGCCAACCTGCCCACCTTTCACTCCTTCCTGGTGAATGGCATTACGATTCATCTGGTTCCCAAGCTAGCACGGTGGCCTCCATCATGACATCACACAGCACTTCCCTAGACATAAATAAAGGATAATGGTTCCAAGGGTGAGAAAGCAACTTTGTCAAGGTTATAGAGACCTGTGGGCAACAGAGCTCTGCTGATGGCATTGGAGTCATATTTTTCACAAATCAATAACAATGTTAAACCCTTTTCTTATATCTTTATCTAATATCAAATGAGATTATGCTCCTAAAACCTTTTTTTTCGAACCTATTATGCATGAAATTTATTTATAAATCGATCATAATAATTTATGTGCGTAATGACCGCATAAGTATTTTTTTCCACATCAACTGTCCTTTTCCTTATGATTCGAAATCATTACATAAATTTTCCATATCTATTCACAATTTAATGATATGCATCGATTTCAGTAATGCGATAATTTGTTGATCATATCATAACTATGTATGCCTTTCACTGCTGTACTATTGTTGTGCAGTACAATGTTCTTCTATTTCGACGGTCGAGGACGACCTATCATCTTTCAGGGGGGGCGTGGATGCCTTTCAATGCCTGCATGCGGGTCGAATCCATGTGTTCATCAAATTCTTGGAAACAACAGGAGTTTAACGGTATTGTGCTAATATATACAAAGTGTTGTTCTGTTACATTTCTGTGTATTTGCGAAGAATTAAAAATGTGCAGACGAGATGGGAGGATGGGAAATACGTAGTGAGCCACAAGTGCTAGCAGTTTCCAATGTTGCACGGGAAATTCTAGAGAAAGTAGGATGGATTACCTACCTCACACGACTGCAACAACCACATGAAATGGTAGCCATTGAATTTTTGTAGAACTTGCAGGAAGGCTATTCCATGGTTATAGGCAGGCAAATAGCAGTAATAGACGCAATAATCATCGAGGTATCTGGTCTGCCAACGGAAGGACCCATAAAAAAGTAAAACTTCAAGAAGCCATGAATCTTTTTCCGGACGAAGGGCAGACCTTGGTCGTCAAAGGGAAAGGAGTTTAGCCGGCAACTTTGGGAGAACCATGGACAGAACTGGCAAAATTAGTATAGAGCTATGTCACATGTGATGGAAGAAAATATGTGGTAAGACCTCGCCACCTTAATTTATTAGCAGAATTAAAGAAAAAATGTACTGTAAACCTGCCTGCATATTTAAATTTATTATTGCATGATGCTAGAGTATAATAAAGTCTCGTCATATAGCCACGATGGTGAGCCATCATTGTTTAATCCAATTGATAGTGAGTTACAGTCTTGCCCAATAGCAGACTAGTTGGGAAGAATTTATATTCTCAATTGACGGAGGAACAACTCTACCTGCCCCAAAACGTAAAAGAGTTACTATAACAGCAACAGAACCTTTAAAGCACAGATATTCCTCTAGGATTAGGAGAAGTAGGGGAATTATAGGAATTCTTCAGGGTAGCAGCAGCCAACCCTTAGAATTTCCCAGTTCGGAAGATGAACAACTCCTGCAACTCGAAGAAGGAAGTCATCAGACTGATGAAGAAGAAGAAGATCAGCATGAAGAAGAAATACACCACACCAATGGAGAAGAAGGGAGTCACCACACTAATGGAGAAGAAGGAAGTCATCACACTGATGAATAAGAAGGAAGTCACCACACTGGTGAAGAGGAAGAAAGTATTCACACTAGTGAAAATGAAGGAGAGGAAGTAGAGCCTCCTGAAACCTCTATTGCATGCCCACCACAGAGTCCATTACAGGAGGACCAATTGGCCCAAATTTTGGTCAATATGAGTGAATATATACAACCTCACAGTCCACTTAACCTCAACATTGAGATAGACCAAGTGCAGAACAAGTTGTTATCAAAAAAGATACGGCAGAAGAAATGCCCGATGAAGGAAACCCTCAGGGAACAACAGAACCAACTAGGGTTACTTCCCCTGAGAAATGAGGCCAGGAGAATGTGAGAATTGAAGAATTATTTCAAACAGAAAACCCTCAGGGAACAATAGAACCAAATAGGGTTACTCCCCCCGAGGAATGTGGCCAGGAGCATGTGAATGCTGAAGAAATGTTCCAAGTAGAAAGCATAGAGGCAAGCCTAGACAAAGGCACGACTGCTATAGAACAAACCCTAGCCGAGCAACCAAGTACAGAAAAAGGAACAGTTGTTCCTTCTAAGAAGAAGAAGAAGACAAATGAACTTGGGAAGCTATGGAGGGAATGAAAAAAGCTCCAAAAGCTAGTAAAAAAACTTAGGCAGAGGATTAGGGTGTTAAAACAGGGGAAAGTATCTACAAGAACCTTGAAAATGAAGAATGGAGCGATCCAAACAAAACCTCACAATAAAAGGGCCATGGAGACTCAAACTAAGCCCACACTCATTCACGATAGCGAGGAACAACAGACAGTTGCTATGGATGCAGTTTCTCAAACTGAGAATGTATAGGTCCGTGAAAAAGATGCTTAGACCGAGACACTGTCCTCTAGCAGTATGGCCGACAAAGAGACATAGATTGTATGCATTCGACATTGTAACAAGGACACCGAGGTCGATTTACAACATGAAAACATTTTTTTAATATACCCTACTATAGCAAAACTCCAAGAAGAGCTGGCACCGGCTCAACAGGCTAGAGAGAAGCTTGAAGAAGAGGCTATTCCCAAAAATAAATATCAACAGTTACAACAACAATTAAAAGACATCGGTGCATCAAAGGCTGAAGCCTACGATAAGTGTCGGAAGGCAGAAGAGAAATTTGATGAGGTAACGAGTAGATTAAAAATGGTCTGAAATCAAATGGATACTCTGCTCCTTATACATAGATGTTCTAGCATGTAGATGCCTTGCCAAAAATTATGCTTTATTTTTAGTAGAAAGATATTTACAGTTAAAAATTAAAGATGTTAGGGCAGGAAAAACTATAGAACTAAACATTGTAGATGATTTTATAAGTTGCTGCAAACTATATGGAGTAAAATTCCAACGTCTGCTCTGTGAGTTCTATTTGCACAATTTTATATTAGTTGGAGAAATGGAGACAAATCCCAACCCTTTTGTGGGCGATATCCAATTTCAAAGAAGTTATTTCATTTGCTGTCAACCAACTGAAATGGCTCAAGGCCTATAATACTTTTCAGAGGCAAAAAAACGAGTTAGACCTTTGGGTTAGGAGTGAACTGAAACACCCATTACAACTATGGGCTAGATAGAAAAGTCTAATGACAAAGGAGGGTGTGATCCAGACATTGGGACCCGTCCATAAAGAAATTGTCTTGGATGGGGTAGAATATTTTATATCTATCAGAGACCAGGCCTATATAGCAGCTAAAGTCCAATGCAATATTTCCAATCGGAATGTTAAGGATAGAGAGCCATTTAATTATAGAAATTTTGGATTAGCTGCTGACTACTTGATTCTCTATAGTAACCTCATCCTAAGAGAAGGCCCATACTGGCTAGGTTGTAGGTTTTGAAGTCCCATTATATGGTATCCTGCAATAGACTATAAAGCCAAATATGAATTACCTGAAGGACAGACAGGGCACATCTTTGAAGCTTTAACTGCAAATCATGGTTTTAGACCTCTTAATGAAAAACCTTTTCTAGCCTATTCCCTAACTTCTTTACATGTAAACTATGGTTTTCATGAGGACATGAAAAAGGGTAAGCAGGGGGGTGTGTTGAGCATTGGAAAAGGTATGAATTCACCATGTACTTCTTTACTTTTTTCCTTTGAACATAACTCCTTTTATTCTAGAAAGGTGACATATTGAAGGATTATGATAGAATTGCAGAGATTAATGTTTATTGTGAAAATTATCTAAAAGATTGTCTTTTCTTCTCAACAAGAAACAAATGAAGTGGGAAACTACCATTCGAAAGGCAAAGCTAAAACAAGAGTAACTGCTGTTCATCCAACAAAGGGCTGTATCCAGACAAGGAGGGTGAAATCAAAATGCACAACTAAAGTAAGGCTGGGAACAACACGGCTACAGCCTAAGAAGACCAAGTGTTAGCTAAAAGGAGAAAAGGGAGCGAATCCCTCAGGATCTTTCGATCCTGAGGGATCGCTGTTCAAAGTCTATCGTTGTTTCTTGTATTGTCCGCTAAATTGTTATAAAAGGCAGTGCCTGTAGAAATCGAAAAAAACAACAGGAATGATTATTATTGAAACTCTGTTTGTAACTTTGTAATTTCTCATTGACTCTCGTGATCAGTGAGCGACTGTTGTAACGCTATTATTCTCAATTAATACATGATATAGTTGTCATTCCATTTCTTGATTATGGAGTAACCCAGCAGTGTTTCACTGGTGGCTAAGGGCCCGGCCCTGGTGGATCTATCTGCTATTTGTATCATTATCTTTCAATTATTGTTGTGTGACAGTTTGCATCTGTTTTCATTACAACTTTAAAGTTTAATGGTTTACTGTTTAATTGATTCATAATATCCATGTGTTATATTAGTGAATTGCGTTGCCGTTCCTTTCTGATTTAACAAGAATCTTAATCTCTGTATAACTTGTCTTCTTATGTTTTAACAGAGCCACACTGTTCAGCAGTTGTTGTTCTATTGTAGTCGCTGTTCCCATCTATTTTTTGTTCCAATTCAGTTTGATGTTCTGTTCAGTTTGCTGTTCAATAAGATTTTCTATTCAATAGAGTTTTGTTATTCAATCTAATTAGATGGAAGTGTTGTTCAATTCCAGTAGTTAGAGTTTGCTGTTCCTTTCTGTTATTGATCAATTTCAGATTGCTGTTCATTTCAGTTAATTAGTTTAAGTCATTCCTACAAAGAAATGGTTTTTCTTTTGAGAACTTTCCTGGGTTACTTTCATTAGCAGCATTAGTGATTCAGTTCAATTTCCCTTTCCATTTAATTGTTTTAATGCAAGACCATCAACTGCAAAGGACATCTGGTTATTGCTACCTTCGTTCTCAGATTGATTATCTTGTCTTCATTTGATTTCAATTACATAAGTTGCTAAAGGAAAGAGTTATCATTACTGCATCCTTGACTGATGATTGCAGAGTGAATGATTGGATTTTAGAGTATTTAATTTCATGTCATTGTAGTTAGACTTCATTTCCAAGAATCCGTTTACTCTTGTATTTACAACACTGTACTACATATTGCAAAGCATTACTCTTAGATTTAATTGCAACCTCAGCTAGAGTACACTCTTGAAATAAAAACCGTACCTGGATTGATAATTAATGTAGGATAAATAGGCGTTTAAAAGACACCTTTTATACCTAAACAGTGTCTATGGGAGTATTCGAAGGTATATCCATGTAGACTACTTATAAATATATCTAATTTTATAAATAGGCGAATGAGAGGATTAGAGGAGATTAATTGATGCCATGCTACAAGATACTTTTGTAATTTTTTTCAGTGAGTAATATACAGTTGCAAAAAGATTCTATCAGACCTAGGATTCATCATGTGTTCTCCTACGTGTTTGTATTATCTATCTATTTGATTTTTATTCAGTTTGCTTTATGTGTGATCACTTGGAACTCATGTTTAATAATGCTCCAATTTCTTGTATTCATATGGTTTAATGTTCACATTGTCTTTTGATGAGAATACACACATGCCTTAGCTTCCATGTTAGATGTTTTCATGTAATTGAGTTCCCTCTGACTCCATTCCCAATGGTAGATATTTATTCACATCCTTCACCTGCATAAAAAAAAATTAAAAACGCACTCAGAGTTAATCATCTTTGTTCAAATCATTATCTATTGAATATCATAGATTTCCTTGAGAGGGCCCTCTAAGGTTGGAAATTATAAGTTCTAATTAAAATTTGTTTGAAACAATTACTCTAAATTGACTGTTGAAGCAACCCATCAACCTCATTTTAGTGATAAAATTTTGGTGCATTTGCTGAGATTCTGAAGATATATTTTCCCAAAATTTTTTGCTCAAACAGAAAGACTGAACTCTTGAAGGTAGCAGGAGCTCAGAAGCATTCAAGGTTGCATTCTACCTTGGTGACTCTACTGAAATTATTAGCTTAAAGGTGGCTTCAAAGAATATACATACAAGGGTAAATCCATATCCTAACCCACCTGAGATAGTTTATAATCCGTAAATAATTCTCATAGGTATTGGAATTTCATTAAAATCAGGTAATCCATCTCATTCAAGAATTTCATATTTTCCCTCTGATATTGTTCGAAGTGTTGAAGATAAATAGTTTGATGAAAATATAGAAGAAGTGATTTTTAGGTCTAAATATGAAACTGAGTTGACTAAAATAATATTAGAGTTACAATGACTAGGAATTGATACATTATCTCTTGTTTCAAAAGAAGAAAAATAATTTTTTTGGAAGACTATCACATCAGAGTTGTCATTCGAAAAATATTCTTTTGAAAAACTAAAAGAATTAGATCCTTTTTATTTCTTATTAAGGATAAGGTCTGGTGTTCCCTTACCTAAATGGAGTTCCTTTTTCTCTAAACCCCAAATTCCCATTACAACGTCTCCTAGCATTTCATCATCATTTATTGTTTTTTTTCCAAAAGTCAGAATTTGATTTCATCCACTGCTTTTTCAAGTAGCACAGTCCTTGTCATTATGGCTGGAATTCCTCCTCCTGAAGGGGCTAGCAAGATATGCTCCTCTTTTCCTACCTGCCATACTTCATGACCTTCTAGAGGGTTATTCTACTAGGATTAAAACCTTTGGGAGTGAAGAAAAAATTACTGTTGAACAACATGTTGATCAGTTTAATGACTTCATTGACTGAGAGGAGGTAGATGATGATGTAAGGTCCCACCTTACCTACCATAATTATTATAGAGAAATATTATATTAAATCAAAATGCGATTTTTTTTTTTTTTTTTTAATTTTTTAATTTATTTTTTTATATATAGAAGTTATTGGTCCTTTACACTACACCCTAAATTCTTCCAACTTATCTTCAAAGCTACAAAGTTCAAGGTTTATCAAGATCCAAAAAAATACAACCATAATACTTGCTTCTCAAGACTAAAATCACCCTTAAAATATAAATGATTTAGTGGGATGAATAAATGTCAATCTTTATGAACCGCAATTTACAATAAGCTAATTGTTAATTCTATTGTAATTAAATGTGTTCAAGAGTGACTAATAACATGCTTATGAATTATTTTCTTAAAAGGATAATTTAAATTATATAGAGTTGGCATCCCATAATTAGGAATTCATATGTGAGCTGATATTTTAACAAATTACTTACTGCAATTTTGAATTTTCAGCAAGACCCTTTAACTCAATGAGTTATTATACTAGAAATACCTTGATTGCAAATCTTAAATTAGCTTAAGCATTTTGTTTTATGGACGGTTTATAAACGTAATTAGATGCAGCCATTGAACATTATGAAAAGAAATTTACAAGTATGAAATGTATAGCCATTGAGGCATTTTGTCAAACACTTACAACCATTATCTCTTTAAGGTGTTTTCACAATAATTAGCTAACATGAATCCAAAGTTACATGACTTCTTTTTTGTAAGTTGTATCAATAATTGAACTTAAGATATTAATATGCTATCAGCCATATTCATTGCTGAATCTATACTAATGAATATAAATATTTAAAAATTTCAAACTTAGCTCACAATGTTGTAAGGTACAACCATTGAGGAATTTTGACAAATAGTTGGCAGTCATAAAACAAGTTGCCATAAGGTTATTTAAATTTTTAAATTATTAACCAATTATACTTTTAAAAACAATTTCCAAGTGGTTAGCCTATATCAGATTCATCACTATAAATTATCAGGCAGTTCCAATATAAAAAGAACCAAACAGCAAAACAAGACAACAGGCGTTTCTACATGCAACATCAAATCTGCAAAACAGAGCAGATTTGATAATCGATGTCCGAAACCTTGATTTTTTAAATCAAACATGGGGTGAAATGGCCTATTGGTACGGATACCCCCTGAAGTGGAGCTGAATCGCAACAGGGAGGCCTAGAAATGTGATTCTTGAAAACAACAACTACCCAAGAATCCTACAATCTCTTTTATGACTTCTATCAAACACATGGTATGAAAACTTATCTAGAGATGTAAAAAGAGAAGGCGAATAGAAATTGAGTCATTAAAACATTTTTATCCAATTCATAACAGCCTACAAGATTCATCCATTAGGACTTTCTTTCAATCGACTCAACATTATACAAGAAAATACTTCAACAATCGTTACGAAATTTCCTCACATTTGGTGCAACACTTCATATACAAGTAAGTCTCAGCAAACAACCAAACAAGCAAAAGCTTATGAAATAAACTAAAAAAAAATGCATAATATAATTTGAACCACATACCTAACAGTGAATTTGTACACTCGAAGAGGATGGACGTATGCTCCAGCTCCAATAAGAGTATGCTCCAATGCCAATATCCTTACCAACTCATCATGAACCACCCGATTTTCCTCCCAACCATATCCAAGAAGAACTTCTCCCCTTGGAACCCTCAAGCTGCAAAAGCTCAGAACCAGTATCACAATACAACAGTAGAGAGAGAGAGATGCAAGACAACTCAGGAAGGTAGTTTTCACTTCCTCTAAATACCACTCATGTTCAACCTCGATAGACACTTAGTAGATTAGTAAGGAATCAAGATTTGTTTTGGAAGAAATTGGATACTCTCCATATCTCTCACAACCTTCCTCAAGTCTCTTCCACTCTTGGCATCATCCTCCCTTCCCCAAGTGAGAATACATGAGACTCATATATAGGAGGAGAAACCAATTCTTGTCATAAAGGAGGAGTAATATGCATGCATTGTATTCCATTTAGAGGAGTGTAACTTATGCCATTAAGGAGAGGTATGCATGCCTTATTTAAGGAGAGTGTAACATATGCATTAAAGAGAGTGTAAGAGGAATATTTTATGACATATATTTAATGAGTGTAAGAGAAATATTTTATGACATATCATTAATGAGTGTAAGAGGAATATGCCATTCCTCAATGAGTGCATAAAAGAGAGTGCAATGTAATATTTAAAATAGAGAGAGTTACATAGAGCCATGATAGTCATGAAAGAGATAGGTGTGAATTGATTGAATGGATAAAGTTAATTTGTAATTCCTTTTAAATAAAATATCATAGTCTCATAAAAGATAATGATAATAATAATAATATTGAGGATTAAGTCAATATTGAACTATTAGGATTGATTAAAGATAAGTTAAGTTAATTTCCTTCAACTGTGCTTGATTACTAATTTATGCAAGCAGATTTACTATTTTTGGAAAGTCATGCTTGAGATGCTAGACATGACTTTCTATTTTTAGAAAGTCATTCCAAAATTGTCAGATTGAGATTTATCCATGAGTGGTATTTTTCTTTCGGAGAATAGGGATTCCGCACCCCTATTTCATGCATCTCCGTGCCTTAGTAGATTGAGGACTCTGCACCCTGATCTACTCCAAAGATCTAAGATTCCATAACTTGATCTTTTTAAATATTTAGGACTCCGCGCCCTAAATATACAAGACTCCACGTCTTTATATTTCTTAGATTTAGGACTCCACGCCCTAATTTCCATGCTTTCTCATCTACTGTGCTTTGAAACTCCACGTTTCTCCTTATGATACTGATTGTGAGCTTTTACCCATTTGATGGTTCGTTGGTAAGGCCTTGTTTGAAGACCTACATACATCACAATCTCATAGATCAAAGGAATCATATGAATTTCATAATGAAATTAACTTAACCACATTTTACCATGAATGGTGCATGACTTCCATAGTCATTTGGGTTTTGAAGAAATGACTTCCACAGTCATTTATCCTTGTTGGAAGATGATATGGTCCCCTACCACATCCTGCTCATTACAATGTTAGACATATATATAATCATGCAAGTCATGTATCATCCATAAAACATAATTTAACCATTTTTTTTTTCCACATAACCATGAGCATCCATGGGTCTATGTGTCTCAATCCAGGTTCTCCATCCATGTCATACACCTGATACACAAGTCAGATGCAAAAAAGAGAGACATATGCATAACATCATATAAAACACATAATCAAATATACCACACATAAGGGAAAATACAACTACATAAAACATTTTTCCCAAACCAAGGGTCAATCTTCCATACATAAACTATGGATATAAAACATTGTTACCCAATATAGTGATCACTATGACATACATAAACATAAAGAGGAAATACAATCATATATATATATAGTTTTATTCCTCAATCTAGTGATCAATATTCCATATATATATAACTCATCAAAAATAACCCTTAATAGGAGTGACAAAAATATACTAGGAAAAAAATAGGACACTACATACTCCTCCTCTTGGAGGAAACTTGGCTCGAAGTTTTATTAAACAAAAATGGAAACTCTAGATGCATAGAAGATGCATCTTCCCAAGTGGCGGAACTAGGACTGTATGGGTCCCATTGGACCTTTACTTGGTCCACCATACGACGTCTGAGCTGTCGAGTGCGATGGTCCAAAATGCAAACTGGCTCTGCCTTCAGAGTCCCCTCACCTGTTACCTGTAATTGATGCCAATCTAAAATGTGAGAAGGGTCATGAACATACTTACGCAACACTAAAATATGAAATACATCATGCATGCGATGAAGAACTGGTGGTAGAGCAAGACGATATGCCACAGGTCCTATCCTTTCGATGATCTCAAAAGGCCCAACAAAATGAGGAGAGAGCTTAGATCCTTTCCCAAATCTAATAGAGCTTTTCTGAGGTTTTACTCGAAGAAAAACAAATTCCCCCTCTTTAAAACTACGATCCAATCTATGCATATCAGCATAGCTCTTCTGTCTATCCTGTGCCTCCTTTAATCTTTGTCTTATACGACACACCTATTCCTCCATTTCTTGAAGAATTTTAGGACCTACAGAGATTCTGTCCTCTAATCTATCCCAACTTAAAGGTGTTTTGCATGGTCTTCCATACAATAGCTCATAAGGGGCCATACCAAGAGATCGGTGATAACTGTTATTGTAAGCAAACTCCACAAGAGGAAGATAATCTTCCCACTTAGATTGTTGATCCATTACATACATTCTAAGCATGTCCTCCAACACTTGATTTACTCTTTCAGTTTGACCATCAGTTTCTGGATGATAAGCTGTACTGAAATTTAATTGTGTCTGAAGAGCTCCCTGGAAACTAGTCCAAAATCTTCCTGTGAATATAGAGCCCCTGTCTGATATGATTTTCTTTGGAAAACCATGAAGTCTAACGATCAACTTTATAAATACTTGTGCTATTTCAGCTGCTTTGTAAGTATCTCTAACAGGTATAAAATGGGCACTCTTAGTAAGCTTATCCACCACCACCAAAATGGAGTTGTGCCTTTTGGTTGTTTCAGGTAATTCAACAATAAAGTCCATAGATATTTCTTCCCATTTGGACTCAGGGATATTATGCGGCTGCAACAATCCTGCTGGATGACCATGCTCTGCTTTAACTAGCTGACATTCCAAACACTTTGCCACAAAATTTGCTACATCCTTCTTCATACCTGTCCAAAAGAAAATTTTCTTTAAATCAGCATACATCTTTTGGACTCCCGGGTGAGCCATATATACTGCACGGTGAGCTTCTTGCAAAATGAACTCACGAAGCCCATCTTGATCTGGAACTACAATTCTTTGCATAAATCTCACCATTCCATCATCATCACAAGAATAGCCTTCTACCTTGCTTTTCTTAGCCTCCTCCCCACAAAGAGAAACTTTAACCTCCTTACACCAATCACCTACATCTTGTGCCCTCAAGATGCGCTCCCGTAAATCAATCTTCAGTGGAATTACTGAAAATATGCGTGGCCTTCGACTAAGTGCATCGGCTACTTTGTTCAATGTACCTTTGATGTAAGTTATGTCAAAATCATATTCACTTAGGAGTTCTGACCACCTTCTTTGCCTAGCATTAAGATCACTTTGAGTAAATATATGTTGCAAACCTCTATGATCTGTTTTCAATTAAAATTTCTTTCCCACCAGATAATGTCGCCAAAGTCGCAAGGCATGAACTATGGTTGCTAGTTCTAGATCATGGGTTGCATAGTTTTCTTCATGAGCAGGAGATCAAGACATGGAATTATCTCAAGTTTAAAAAATCGCTTAATACTAGTCCCTAATATGCAAACTATAAAATGTTTATCGATGTATTTGTAAAATTACTCAAATTTATAATGATATTATATATATGTTTTATATATGTTACGATTTTTAACTGTAAAATAATTTTATATTGTAAAATTTGGGCTAATATTTATAAAAAAATGGAAATATTAATCTTTTTGAAAAACCATGGAAAATTAGCCCACTCCGCGGGAATATTAGCCCTAAAATTTTCCATGTTCATGAGGCCTTAACTTCCTAGAGGAATATGCAATCACCCTACCCTCTTGTGATAAAATGGCACCCAATCCACCTTTTGACGCATCTGTACATACAATGAATGGTTTATCCATATCTGGAACCTTCAGTATTGGAGCTGTAGTCAAACATTGCTTGAGCTTGGAAAAAGCTTGCTCACACTCATCCCCCCACTTAAATCGCGCTCCCTTCCGAAGCAATGAAGTGATTGGGCTGGCTATTTTTGAAAACCCTTCAACAAATCTCCGATAGTATCCTGCCATACTCATGAAACTACGCACTTCATGTGCATTAGAGGGTGTTGGCCATTCTGAAATTGCTTCGATCTTTGCTGGGTCAACTGAAATTCCTTCGCTGGAGATAATGTGTCCAAGATAATGGATCTTTGATTGAAAAAAAGAGCATTTGGACATTTTTGCATAAATCTTATTTTCTCTTAAGCATTGCAATACCACTCTTAGGTGTTGCTCATGCTCTTCGGGGGAATTTGAATAGATTAGGATGTCATCAAGGAACACTTGTAAAAATTTGTCCAAGTACTTTCGAAATACACCATTCATCAGACTCATAAAAACTCCTGGGGCATTAGATAACCCAAAGGGAACAACCACGAACTCATAATGACCAAAACGAGTTCGAAAAGCAGTTTTGGAAATATCCTCTTCTTTAACTCTAAGCTGATGATATCCTGATCGAAGATCGATCTTGGAGAATATAGTGGCTCCCTTCATTTGATCAAATAGATCATCAATGCGAGGCAAAGGATATTTCTTTCGAATAGTTACTCAATTAAATTGCCTGTAATCAACACAGAGCCGAAGGGATCCATCCTTCTTCTTTACAAATATCATGGGAGCTCCCCAAGGTGAAACACTAGGTCTAATCATACCCCGATCCAATAACTCTTGAAGTTGCACTTGCAACTCACGAAGTTCAACAATAGACATTCGGTAGGGAGCTTTGGATATAGGTTCAGTACCAGGCTTAAGCTCAATGGAGAATTCAATCTCACACTTTGGAGGTAAACCAGGCAAATCCTCTGGAAAGACATCAGAGAATTCTGAAAGGAAAGGATATTGTTCAAAGGACGAAAGCTCTCCCTCATTTAAGGTCATTACAACATAAATTTGACATTTTTTTCTAAGACTTCGCTTCACCTGCAAGAATGAGATAAGTCTTAAGGAAACAGGTCTTCTTTTGCCATGGAGAACCCTAGAATAACCCTCATCACTCAAAAACTGAAGGGTTTTTCTTCGACAATCGAGCACAGCCCAGCGAGATTCAAGCCAGTCCATCCCAATTATCACATCATAGTGACCAAGTGGCGTCACATAAAGATTCACATGTGTGACACACACTCCTAGGTCTAGAGGGCACTCTTTCACTAAGCAGTCAACCTTTTGAGATCGTCCTGAAGCCATCTCAACCTGATTGAAATCATCTTGCTCTATTGCCACCAATTTACATTTCAATAAAGCATTAGGAGAAATAAAACTTTCAGTTGCACCGGGATCAATCAAAATAGTAACATCCATACCATTTAGCTTACCAAATGCTTCAAGTACAGTAGATTGATGCTCGACTTGGCGATTCTGCAACACTGCATGAATCCTATGGGCCCTACCCATATCTCTAACAGTGGCTTGTTCCTGCTCTGATTTTGCTTCAGTCTTCTTTGTAGGGAAATCTCTCTCATAAACCATGGATATAAAACATTGTTACCCAATATAGTGATCACTATGACATACATAAAAATAAAGAGGAAATACAATCATATATATATATATATAAAATGTTATTCCTCAATCTAGTGATCAATATTCCATATATATATAACTCATCAAAAATAACCCTTAATAGGAGTGACAAAAATATACTAGGAAAAAAATAGGACACTACAAATGAGGATGTGAAAATGAGGCTATTTTCTTAGAGTTTCACAGGTGAGGTAATAAAATGGTTTAAATATTTGACCCCAACAATTTTAAAAAATTGGGATCAATTAGAAGATAGTTTTTTGACAAAGTTGGGGAGTAAGGTGAACCTTGTTCAAGCATTAACTGAGTATAATAGTTTGAAAAAATCAATAGTTGAATCGGTCCATGATTTCTCTAAAATATTTAATAAGGTTTACAATTCCATACCTACTCACATTAAACCTCCTCAAGGAGCTACTCAATTACACTATGTTGAAGCTTTTGACTCAGATTTTTCCATTTTGTTAAGAGAAAGAGAGTATGCTTCCTTGGATGATATGCAAATTCTTTTTGTTAAGTTTGAGGTAAATATGGAAGAAGCCAAGAGGTCTAAGATGGGAAAATATAGATTAAAGGAAGAAGAGAAACCTTCCTCATCTTCAGATGTGAATTTTGATACCATGATGAATACCATGGAGAGGCCTATGGATAGGTCTGCTCTTGGTGCTAATCCTTTACCTGCTGCACAACAAGAAACACAGGTTAGAAGCCATCAGTTTAGGAGGCCTCAAAATCAAAAAATACCAAGAGAGAATAGAAATAAGTCCGATCAACAGGTTAGACCTCCTTTTCAACAAAATCTATTGGATGAAGAAGAGACACAACCTGAATTTCAAGAATAAATTATCCATTGTTTAGATGAAGATATTTCAGGGATGTTTCTAACCAAAGAAGAACATGATGAGTCTATTCATGACTTAGGAGAATATGAAAAACAATCTTATTACTTGAAGGGCTATCAACATGCTATCTTTGATATGAAAAAACAATACAACTTGAGAAATAGAAATGTTCCAATTAAAACCAATAAAGCTCAACCAAAGAAAGATTCTCCTAAGCCAGTTGAACAAAAGAAAGTCACACCACCTCATGGTAAAGACATTGAAAAAAAACCATCTGCTTTCAGCCTTGAAAATGAGATTTCCAAAATAAAAATTGCAATTCCCTTTGGGGAAATCATTAAGGTCACTGATTATACAAGCCAAATTTTCAAGATGCTTAACAGTCAGCCCACACCTTCAAACATTCTAAATCTACAAGAATACCATCCTACCATTTCTATAGGACCAAGACTAGAGGATGAGAATTTCCTCCTTTTTATGTATGTCTAAACATCCATGACATGAATTTTCATAATGCCATGTTAGATTCAGGAGCCTCCCAGAATTTTATGCCTAAGGTAATCATGGAAAGAATTTACTAGACCTTATAAAGATTTGTTTTCCTTTGACTCCAAGAGAGTTCAGTGCATTGGTCTCATTAAAGATGTAATTTTTTCCCTTGCTCAAGTGCCTGCTAAGATAGTGTTAATGGATATAGTTGTAGTCGATATTCCTCCAAAATTTGGCATGCTTTTATCTATATCTTGGGCTACCAAAATTAAAGGAACTATGCAGATGGATATGACTTATGCCACCATTCTAGTATTCGGTGAGCAAAGGAGGTTGTACATAGAGATTAGGATGGATTATATGGTGATTGGAAAGGAAAAACCACAAAAGTTTCCTATTTATTCTCTAGATACTGAGTTTGGATCTTCCATTTTTTTCAATGAGGTCACTTATGAGGCAAAAAATCAGCTAATTCAAAAAAATCAGCAAGCAGAAAATCAAAAAGTTATGAAGGGAAATGAAGAAGGATGGTGGAATTTTCACTTTGATGGCGCTGCTGGAAGAGACGGATCTGGTGTAGGCACATGTATTACCAACCCTGGTGATGAGATTAATTTCTTCTCTTACAAATTAAACTTTTATTGTACAAATAACATGGCTGAGTATGAGGCTCTATTTTTTGGTCTAGAAGTTTTGAAAGTGTTAGGCGCCAAGAAAGTATCAATTTGTGGTGATTCTGAGTTAGTGATCAAGCACGTAGAAGGGTATTATCAAACTAAGGATGTTAGAATGAGAGCTTATATAAATCTGATCCTTGATTTTCTTGAAAATATCAAAGAACATAATTTCACCATTAAAGCTAGAAATCATAATGATATAACTGATTCTGTAGTTGTTTCGGCCAACTTTTTTTTCATTCCTTCTCATTCCACCAAGAGTTATGAAGTTGAGGTCAGGAATAGACCAACTATCCCTGAAAATATTATCAATTGGAAAGTGTTTGATAGTGATCAACAGGTTAAAATTTTCCTTGAGTTGAAAGAGGAATTTGAAAACATTCAAGTGGATCAGTAAAACATGTTTGCTAAAACTAAAGCCAATATGGAGGTCCTTCAGCTGAAGAATAACTGCATTGCCAAAGGTTTGATACCCATTGAGAAGTTTTTTGATTAGAATTATGTTCTTAGGTTCCCAAAGATGAAGAGGTGGAAAGTTGCAACCTCGACACTGCATAAATTCCCAAGATGGTTAAGTTTTAAAATTTTATTTCTCTTGAGAAAAAGGTATGTAGATATGATGAAAAGGTATATTGATGTTTTTGCATGGAGTTATGCAGACTTGAAGAGATATGATCCCAACATTATTCAACATACAATCCCAATCAAAGAGAATGAAAAACCTTTTAAACATAAATTAAGAAGAATCAATCCTTTTCTCATGCCCCTAATTGAAAAGGAGATTAAGAAGTTGTTTGATGCAAAAATAATTGTCCCTTTGAGTTTTTCTCAGTGGCTTTCTAATTTGGTACCTGTGAGAAAGAAGAATGTTGAGATTAGGATATGCATTGATTTCAGAATTTTAAATAAATCATCTATTAAAGACAATTATCCTCTTCCTAAGATGGATCAAATTCTGCAAAAAATTATTGGATCTCATAGAACGTATATGCTTGATGGTTTCTCAGGTTATAATTAGATATTAGTGCATCCAGATTACCAATAAAAAATTTCCTTCACCACGCCATGGGGGACATTTATGTATGCTAAAATGCCTTTTGGTCTCATGAATGCAGGGGAGAATTTCCAAATGATGATGGAAATTGAATTTTCTGAATAGAAGGATATATCAATGGTGGTTTACTTGGATAACATCACTATGTTTTCAAAGAGGGAGGAAGAACACCTTAAGCACTTGGAAAAAAAACTGCAGAAATGCATAAAAATTGGTGTCTATACCAATCCTAGTAAAAGTGTTTTTTCTTTGACTATTGGGAAGCTGTTGGGACACATTATATCAAAGGAAGGAATAAGGATTGATCCAAGTAGGGTTGCTTCCATACAAAAAAGAGATTCAATATTTTCTCAGTAAGGTCAATTTTGCTAGGAGATTCATTCCAAATTTTTCTAATATTTTCAAACATATTACTAATATTCTTAGGAAAGAGCCTGATGTTAAATGGATAGCAGAGGCTAAGAAATATTTTGAAGATATCAAGAAGGCCCCCACCCAAGCCCCTGTGCTAATAAGTCCTGACTTTTCCAATGATTTTATGGTTTTAATTTCACCTCTGAACATACGATTGCTGGGGTATTATTGCAAAAAAGGCAGCAAGGAAATGAGTAGCCTATTTCTTTCTTCAATAGAACACTTGCAAAATTAGAATTGAAGTATAATATCATGGATAAATAGGCATATGCTTTAGTAAAGGTGCTTAAATATTTTAAAATTTTTATTCTGCATTCTCATATTATAGCATACCCAATATTGTGGTGAAAGACATACCGACCCAAGTTGATCCTGATGGAAAAAGAGGTAAGTGGATTTACACTTTGTTAGAGTATGATATAGACATCAAACCTATGAAGTTGGTAAAGGGTCAAGGGTTGGAAAAACTGATGGCACAATCAAATTTTGAGTGCATAGACATGGATTTCATTGCAGAAATTTTAAAAGTGATTGAAGAAGAGGAATTGGTTTCTATTGAAGAAAATTCACTATGTATGAGTGGTACATGGATGTAATTTTTGTCTTATAGAATCGTAAAGGTCCTCCTCAATTAACGAATTCCAAATCCATGTGTTTAAACCTGAATTATTTAAGGCATTATATTTTGAACAAGAATTTATATTGGAGGGATACTGGTGCGATTCTTTTAAATTTCCTGTTAGAAGAGGAGGCTGAAAATATTATTGAGGAATTTCATAAAGTAGATTGTGGAGGACACCATTATTGGAAGGCCACAACAAATAATATACTTAGAGCAAGATATTATTGGTCTTCTATGTTCAAATACATCTACAAATATATTTTTGTCTGTCATGAATCCAAATTTTCGATGGGAAAAAGAAGTTGATACCTCTACCCCTAAAACCAATATATGTTGAAGCTCCTTTCCAGAAATGGGGATTATATTTCATTGGTGAAATACACCCTACGTCCTCAGGAAAACATCATTGGATTTTAACAACCACTGATTACTTCATCAAGTGGATTGAAGTGGTCCCTACATGGCAAGCTATAGATTCGGTCATCATAAAAAATCACAAAATAGAGTCAAAAATAGCTTTGTCAGGAAGATAAAAGAGGAAAACTTCAAGATTCAATTTGTGGTTCTGAAATGGGAAGCCAGGATTGAAGAAAATGGGAATCATGGAAAGTTTAAGAACATATGGAAGGGGCCTTTTGTGATAGCTTCATATCATGGAAACAACACATTTTTACTCCAAGAAATGGATGACTAGCTGTGTGAAGGAGAACTTCTCAATGGAAGGTTTCTAAAGCACTGCTCTTCTTAATTTTTCTTGTTGAAACACATTTCACTGTATATATTTCATTCTCTATTATGGTTTTTTCAAATAAAAGTGAATTTATCATCAATATTGAGTCCAAGGAGAAGACCATAAGAGCTTGGGAAAAATTTCATCAAATTCAGAAAATTTCATTTTTTCCAAGAAAGGCATTGGAGCTGTAGGTTCTTTGATGCATCTTAGGGGTGCATAATCCCTAGTGGAGCCACTATTATCATTAATAACAAATAGATTTCTCAAGTTTCATTTTGAGTTAGGTCAAGTGTGTCGATCAAATAAATTAATGAAAATTGATAAAATTTCATGATTGGTCTATAGTTTTAAAGAGTTCAAAGTGTTTTGAGTCATGTCATTAAGGTATTTTCATAGGAAAATTTCAAAAATTCACATTAATCCAGTTAAATAACTCGTTCTTAACATTTTTCAACTTTTACCTGAGTCTGCAGTGATTTCTGTGCAAAACATATTGTTTTCGCTACTGACTCACCTCACAATTTCGTAGCAAATCTGCGAACTTTATAACATAATTCGCTACAAACTCTTGTTTTTCTGTACTGGTTAAGGGATCGATAAATTGTTAGTTTTTGAGTGGCTGGGGTAAAATTTCCATCACATGCTTACTTATTATGAATCATTTTTTAGTGTATGTCACGCTTGGTCATCATTACCACAACATTATTTTGTTTTGTCCTCACTCTTTCCTTTCTTGATTTAGCCTTCATGCATTCGAGCCTAGTCACTAACCTTGTCATCCCTGTGAGCTGCTTTCGCCACCATTTCCCTATTTTTTTTTTGATCTAGCTATTGTCATAGGTGATTTTCCAATTATGTTGATAAGCAACTTGCTGTCAAAGTTCATATTTTTCAGGTGTCAAAATTAAAAAAAGGAAGTGTTGTTTTGGAGGATATGGTCACACATAAGAAAAACAAAAAGGGAGGTTCAGTGTTTAGGTATGAACCTATGGACCTCAAATTGTTCATGGAAGATCCTAGTTTTTCAGAGGCTTTCACTAACTTTAGTTGCATGAGATTCTACCAAAAGTTGCAGGGGTGCCATGCTCAAGTCTCCAAAGAATTTGCTGTGAATTTTGTTGGAACTGCTTCAAAAGTAGGCATACTAAGTTTTATAGTCTCCCCCTAAAAATATTTCTCAAGCAACAAAGATTCCTAGGTCAGGGTAAGAATGGTTCAAAGCTACCAAGTTTAAATTGCAAAATCGTAATGATTTTTTGAAGCAAGAGCATGTACGGGTGGACATGACATCTGGTTTACCTAGAAGCTGCCTTAAGGAGAAGTATTCAAAACTATTGCTGGTAATTCAGAAGTATTTTACATGTGAGGGAAGATTCCACATGATATACCAGTACCATTTCATACTTCTTCTCCACTTTATAGGTAAACAAATCTTAGACCTTCCATTATTCCTTTTCAAAATCTTAGGTAAGATGTCTGATAAGGTTCAAGAAAGACCTGAGAGTAGTGAGACATATATATTCCATCATGGCTTAATTAAGTTGCTGTTTATGGAAGATTTGCAAAGGTTGAACAGAGACTGGGCTAAATTTTTGTTTCTAAGTGGTTATGATGTGGATGTGATTACACCAAAGAAAAAACCCAAGTCTAAGACAACTACTCTCAAAAAGGATAAAGGGCCCATAGTTGAAGCTGAAACAGACATGCAGTATGTAGTAGAACCTATGGAGATGGAAGTTCAATATTTACAGGAAACAACAGTGGCACCTCATCCAACATCCTCAAGCATCAAGAAAAAACTTGACACAAGGAGTTATAGGAGGATTACCGGGAGTCAGACAGAAGGAAAGGGTAAACTTGAAGACATTTTGCAGCCTATTGATATTGAAGAGAATCCTGTAGTTAAACCTGTGGAGATAAAGGGAACCAAGATGAAGAAGAAAGACATTACTACAAAAAATCATGATTTCTCCAGTGAGGACTCTGGTTATGTCTTCAAGCCTAGAAAGCCTTTTACTATATCATAGCTCTCCAAAGGGGACTAGTCTGGTAAGAAGCAGAATGAAGTAGAAAAGAACAAGCAACCCATGGTGGAAGAAATCATTGAATTATCCCCCACAGAAGCATAAATCACTAAGGCACATAAAGGTAAAGAGAAAATGATAGAAAAATCTGAAGTGGAAATTCCTAAGGAGAAACTTAAAGAGGCAGGAAATGAGGTCTTAGAGACCAAGTTGGAGCTGGAATATTTCAAGCAAGAAAGAAAAGAACTGTTAGATTTTAAAAAAGAGGTCAACAAGAAAATCAGTTTTTATGATGAGGTGGCTGAAAGGTCCAAGAAAATGATGAAAAGGAAATTACATTTGCATAAAATGATGAAGCACACCATGAGGAGGAATAGATGGTTGCAGGCAGAGAGGAGAAAGCTTATAAATCAGGTTAAAGAGCTGGAAATTCAAATGGGAATGGTGCAGACTAAGCTAAAGAAGATTGAAAATGATATTGGTAAATGAACCTGTTGAAGGTGAAGCTGCTACTTCTTGAGGAGGGTAAGATGTATTTTGAGCCATTTTTGCCTTATCATGCTTCATATCATCATCTCACATAGCCATGGATAATTTTTGGGAGGTGGAAGTGAAAATTTTGAAATCTTCAGTTTATCAGGCAAGTTCGTAGCGTACTCTAGGCTTAAAGCCAAGTTTTCGCTACGAATTCGCTGGAGATTATTTTTTGCAATAAATTCCAAATTTTTTCATAACAGAAGTAAGTAAAAGCATGTATTTAAATTTTTTGGTTTGGTGGACACCCTCAAATGAGTAGAGAAGTCAAACAATTTGCAGAAAAGTCAAATGAAGAGTGTTACAAAATTTTCACTACAGACTTGCCTAAAGTCCTCTGTTTTTGCAGGGAGGGATAATTTCAAAGTTTTTCAAGCATTAAATGCATTTTTGAAGCACATTAATTATATGGATTGGTTAAAGAGTATCAGTGGAGACTTTGGTTAGTGAGAACACTCATCCTGGAAGGTGATTGGGCTACCAGTTGATCAATTTTGGACACATCATAAACTATAATAGCACATCCCCAATATCTGAGGAACAGACCCTATACTAGTACAAAATGGCTAATTAGTTACTAAAAAAATGACTAAAATTTGCATATAAACGACTATTTTTTGATCGGTGACCAATAGTAGCTAATTTATAGTATCTTATAACGCGACCAACTTTTGGTCATTTTTAGCTTAGTCATTAATTGGTTATCTCTATTTTGTTGTCTAGTTGTATATTTGGTCATTAATTTAGTCACTGATTTAGCCATTAATATAGTCATTGATTTAGTTATTGATTTGATCATTGATTTAGTCATTTATTTGGTCATTGATTTAATCATTGATTTAATATTTGATTTGGTCATTAATTGTCACAATTAATGACAAAATATATAGCAAAATATATTACTATATGATCACCCAATAAAACCAATTAATGAGCAAAGAAATATGACTAAACTGTTGGTCGTGTTATAAGATACTGTAAATTAGCTACTAATAGTCATATATATGCAATTTTTAGTCATCTTTTGAAACCAATTAATGACCGAAGAAATATGACTAAATTTTAGTCGTGTTATAAGATACTGTAAATTAGCTACTAGTAGTTGTATATATGCAAAATTTAGTCTTCATTTGTAGTCACAAATTTATCATTTGCAGTAGCCATTTATTCATTATATAAATGACTAATTTAATAGTTTATATTCATTTCATTTAATTTCATTAATAATCGTTATAAATAACTAATTTAGTCGTATATTCATTTTATTTGTGTTTATCATTAATCAATATAAACTACTAATTTAGTAGTTTTAAATTGATTTTGTGTTAATTATTAATCAATATAAATTATGTTTTATGATTTAAAAAATGTCATACAATGTGCATGTTCATCTAATAGGAAAACACAAAGTTGCATATTTTAATTACAATACTAAACAATATCAAGTGCAACTATAAATAATTTCAACCACATAAATTATATTATATGAAATGTTAAAGTATTACAATATGATTTTCCAACTTAATATTGGTTGGACTACAATTTACACATAAAATGGTGTTTCATCATTTCAAAACATTATCGTTGTGTTTTCAAGGCATTGCAGGTGAATTCACCAACTCTGAAGACTTGACCATCAGTCTTTATATGTGTGTCTTATTCGAGATATTGGCTCTAAGAGTATCACCAGACTATTTCTCCTCTCTCTATTTTTGCATTTGTCGCTCCAATGTTATTTCTCCCCTCTTTTTTCAATTCATGCTTCTTACCATCAATACTGAGTTCATTTTCTGAAAACAAAAGAAGATACAATGAGTGTAAAACATGAAAGACAATGAATACTAAAATATAAAATAAATTAGACTATAAATAGTTTATACGACATATACATCAACATTAGCAATGTCAAAGCCATTTTTCCCCATACAAGTAAGAAACTCGAACAAATTTTCCTCATTGGGGCGATAATTGTCACTATAATGTGGCCAGATAACCTATATAAACAAAGCAAATAAAATATCACCATATATAGAAAAGAACACCGTAGTAACTTAGTATTCAACTTTCAAGGAAAGCTTACGAACAATCATGTCAACTAAGTTATACGCTAAAAAATTCGAGTTTTAGATAACTTGTGAAAGAAAATAATCCGAGGTGTGATTTTTAATCCTTGTCATTTATTCAAAACAACATTTCATTTTCTAATGCGTGAACTTAGTCAAGTATATAAACAACATTTACTCAAATAACAATAGGAAAGTGACTTTTTCTGATAGTCATGAAAATATTTTAACACAAAATAGCTATAAGGACTCCAATCAAAATAGTGTAATACTAATTTAATCTTCAAGCTTTGGTTGTTGTTTAAATGGACATGGTACTAAGTATTTTCAATTTCATAGTTAAAAGACAAAATAAAATCAAAATAAACGTCCAAAATACAATCAAACAATAAAGAGAGGATGTCATGGATTGGAAATTGAAATTATAAAAAATTTGTTTACCTGTCCACCAATGTCATGTGTAGCATTCCTAAGATATTTGCTTGCCCAAAATAACCATGAGGTGAAATAATCAGAACATTAAAAACCATAGGAATTCCCATTACAAAAATTTCCAAAGTCGGTGGCTTAGGTTTCTAAGTGATCTCTAACAATGAATGAACCATGTCCAAGACGTGATATGCATCGTCTCCCTATCATTTTTCCAATCACATTTCCTGTAACCTACCCACAGAAGAGTCAAGTAACAATAAAAAAAAGACATTGACATTTTTTTATATCTTTTATATCTATAAAATTTGAATCTGATTTGTTTCATGAACATATTAACTCATATTTAAAGCCTTCATGAAATATGAGAAAGTATCAATCAAATAGGACATCAGAAAAATTGACCTCAATGAGGTCCTCAAATAATTTCTACAATATCAATATTTTTCTTGTTGTGATATCTTGGGTATAAAAAATAACATATCTACAATAGAAAAATGCATATATTACTTATGGTCAAACTTTATATATGGTGTATTCTTAAGCAGTTTTTTAAGATGTTCCTCTGCCTTTACCAAAGTGAATTATAGTTTGGTTAAACTATGTATCCTTTCATTCAGCATCAATTTTTGCAAGACAAATGTCACACATTATCCTTTCCCATTTCTCAACATGCTACATATGATAAATTGAAAGTCGCATAAAACCAAGAGAAAACCCTTTCTAACCAAAACAAACAAACAAATAGCATCTCTAATAAAACTTCATTATAATATTAGAAAATGAAAAGAGAGTGGACCATTTTTCTTGTTTGACTTTTCATATTTTTGTTATGAAAGTGCTCGAGCTTCAAGAACCAAAAAATGTGAGGGAAGTCGTAAATGTGAAAAAAACTATGTTGACCTAATTTGTAGACTTCTTAAAAATGATGTGAATGATGCCATTTTAAGATGTGGTAAATCTGATAATAAGAAATGACGTATTCTAATAAATTACATTGCAATAACTACCATGGGCCTCCACGGGTTATAGGTCCTCAGTATGTTAATCTTGATGATGAAAGAGAGATGGAAATGATAAGTATGGGTGGTCCTAGTTTGTATGGTGGATATCTTCAAACCAAGGTCACCATCTCAATGAACCTAGATTATGACATGGTAAACTTGGATCTGGTCTTCACCCAATTTCATTCCATTATACTTTGTCAAGACTCAAGAGGACATAATGGTCCTTCAGCTTATAATATGGTTGATTTTGAGGTTATAAATAAAGCTTATCCAAATCAAATGGACTTTTGGGCTCTAAGAGATATGGATAATTTAAATGATAACAATTATATGTTTTTTTCCCAAGATTCAAATGTAGGGATACATTTTGTGGATTTTACTAATAAATAGAATGAGAGAAATAATCCATGAGGAGAATCTATTGGTCATTGTGATTAGTGAAATACTCGGAGATAATAAGACTATTTAGGTTCAAATCAAAGATGGTGTTGATTCTTGTAGCTCCTCAGTTGTTGGTAGTTTTTAAGGTAGGAACTTTAGTTCTTCAAGGGTGGGGTCATTCAGCATAATTTCATCTACCTTGGTCATATCACCCAAAAGCAAAACATAATCAACAAAGAGTAAATATGTCAAGTTTAGGGCAAATCCTATTTGTATAGTTGCCAAGCTTATAGTTCTATTTTACTCTATTATAACTATGTTGAGACCACCTACTCTACAGTAAAAAATGAGAAAGGAGCCATTATTCGTACCTACCCATGGTCTCTTGTAGAAATGATAGAAGAATAGGTTGAGCCATTAATCAGAATTGCACATATATTGAGGAAAGAAAATTCATTATCTAGTTAACCAATTGCACATTGTACCCTATATGGATGAGTAGCCTAAATAAAGTTGGATTTCTCTATCATATGCGTTGGAAAGGAAAACTGACATTTCTTGTAATTTTTTGGTTTCATGTTATAAGTTCCTTCTTAGGCAAATCCTATTCTGTAATGGATTTGTTTCCCAGGAAGGATGCTAAATTGTTCTAATGACATGGAATCAACTTAGTGGATTTTGACCCTACATGACCAAGGAACTCAGGAGCCTTGGGTGCATCAATGGTAGCATCCTCCAATAAAAATAGTACAGTCTCCAACCTAGAAAAATCAAAATTATATATAGTTATAATTCATAATCGCAAATGACCATAGACTGTAGAAGTCCTTAAATAAATTTGAACTTGAATAAGAACAAACATAAAATTTCACATTACCCTTCAATAAGATGTCCTTGATTTAGAAAGAAAGGCTCAAACTTGCATAAATGTGTAAGTATATTCCCCATAATATCAATTTCAACATCTTTCCTAAAAAAAGAATCTAATATCCAAAGTGAAACCATAGTTGAATGGAACAATGGTGCTTTAAGGTCATCTACACAAAAAGTTGCCTCCTTCAAATATCTCACACTGGATGGTATGTCATGCAAAATTAAGAGAAAGTCAGGGAAACTTATCGAATTCTATAAAAGACATAATGAAAATGCATGGAAGCTTTGTAAAGGAATCCACCTGTAATATTCTTTGATTTCCATTTCAACATTTTTCCTAAGTTGAACCTCAATGAATTGTGAACTCAAAGTTATTTGAGAAAAAATGTTCTTATAGTTGAAATTCAGCATTTGCAGTCTTCCCACCTCTGTCACCAGATGAGTATGAATTCCTAAACCCTCTTATGTCATTATCCAAAAAATTTCTTTCTTGGACACATGATTTTGCAAATAAAGGCTTTTCTGCAGCATAAGTCCTTGTCAAAATGGCATCTCTCATACTCACTGGCATTTGGTCAGAACTTCATCCTGAAATCGGACCTGCACCTATTCATATATTACTCAGGATGTGAATGGTGGAATATCTGCTAGAACAATATTAGCATATGGCAGAGGCTAAGCCCTCCCTCTTATTCCATTGCCAAGAACTCCCTTAGGACCAAAAATCAATTGGCCATCATCAGAAGCTCTGTGTGTTGAAGGGATTGGCATAGACTAATTTTCAAATTGAGCCCTATCCACAATCCGAGCATCTTGACTGGTGAATCCATGGTCACATGGTCACATATGGGGTTGTGGCCCTTTAATCCCACCCATATGTGGAAGTGAACCCATCTGTGCACCTGTCATGTAAGGTGGCATCCCAGGTCCTCTCACACCATGATCAAGTGGTGTCATAAGTCTCCGACCTGAATGTCCCATATTCATACCTCAAGAGCAGCCTCGCTGCCCATGTTGTTCTTGCACAACATCCTGATGCACTTCCTCTATTTTCTTGGGGCCCTCAACTTTCTTCCTTTTTTTCCATCCATTCCTCCTCGGATCAATCAGATCCTTCAACATGAACCTCAGCCTAGAGGTAAGCCCTTGGTTATTGGACAATTTTTTCATCCTATCAAAGTAAGCATCAATATGTTCCTCAGCCTTTGAATGGTCAATCATATGACCAATAGTGCTCATTAGGTTGCACAAAGCTTCAACATTTTCCTCCTCTGGATGCTTAAATTCACCAGTTAATTTCTTGATGCATGCATGCATAATTGTTTCGGTCAGCATACTTTCTTTATAAAGCTCACTAATAAACCTTATATTTCCTAGCATTCGTCATCGTGCTTCAGCCTTCTTTTCCAATATTTCTTCCACTGAAAGGATTTTTTCACCATGATCTTCTTCTTTCTCAGCCTCAGCCTCTTCTCTTTCATCTTTTTCAAATTATTCCTGACATTTGTTCAAAATAACTCGCTTGAAAAAATGTAATGTTCCTTTTTTAGGAATTTCTGCAATATGGTCTTCAAGGACGCTGTATAAGGAAGGAAGTGTAAAAATAAGCTGAAAGGGGTTTTGGATCCCTTTGTTAATACATTAAACACTTCTCTTCCAGAATTTGAGGCCAACAAAATGAGCCTAGAGGGGTTATTCATATCTCCCCAAACTAGGTCCCTTAGGACACTACTCAAATAGAGAGCCTACAGCAATATATGAACACAATCATGAAAATCTGCAAATATGTACATATAAACAAATGGAAGATAATAAAACCATAATTTTTATTAATATTTCAGCTACAATATACAGAAATATCTTGAGGGACAAGCCACTCAAGCTACCAGAATCAATCTCCAATTATCAAACTGTGAAATACATGAGTTGCTGCAATTGCACAAAAATGCTGGAGAGCAGTGACAGGACTACCTATATTACAGTAGCTATTGCTGTAGATGCATATACATGAAATATGGCTGAAATATATAAGAAATTCCCATGAATAGGAGAATGGGCTCCAATACAAGATTTCTATCCAATCTAGGAGAGATTGCTAGAAATGCCGGAAAATGTACAATGTGACAAATAACTTGTCACTGAACTTGTCACTAAAATTGAATCAAAATGAGAATGAGGCTATGGTAGATCTGAAATACTCATGCCCTCCTCTGATAATGTTCTCAAGCAAAGGGCTGATCCCTCTTACTCAAAAACACTCTTCCTGATAAGCTCAGATGACCCTCCCAGCAACTGCCTGCATAAAATAACGCAGTTCCAGCCCTAGACTGCGCTGTGAGAGATGGTGAGTGATTGGCCTAGTGCCAAATATCTGAAATTATGCCCGGGATTCTCCTCTGCTGCTCCTCCAAAGAATATACAAGATATCCACTGAAGAACAAGCCAAAGAATGACTCTATGAGTTCCTCTGTTGCTGCACCCAACAACTCAACATTTTTTGCCCAACAGAATAACGATGTAGATGAAGGGGTAAGATTGGACAAATGCCAGAATGAGGAAATGGAGCTCAAAACCTCTCCTCTGTTAAGGAGGAGGTAGGGATTCCTGACCAGGAACACCCTTGGGTTCAAGAACACTACAAACCTGCTAAACAGCCCGGGTATGCAAGTCTTTGTAGACCCAATGAAAATAATATGCTAATGCATCCTCAAAATGGGATGCCATCTCCTCCTTATAAATAAAATGAACTCCTCTCACCATTGGTCCCATTCACACTTGCCACCTATCTCATGCAAGTGGAGCCTCCACTAAAAATGTGTTGTCTAAGAAGGTTCAATGTATCTAGACAGTTTTATTTGACTTGGTCAAAATGACTAGATCAAGCATGATCCAATCCTGTTCACACCATGTGGTGCTCAAATCAGCTGCTTTATTATTCCTCCTTTCACACAAGGAGTGTTATTTCTCCATCTAAAAGGGTTAAGGTGTCTCCTTACCCATTTTATTCAACAAAATGAAAATATGCAAACTATAATGTTCCTTTTAGCTGGAGGCTAGAATTTGGGAACATTACAGTCCCCCCCCCTTCAAAATGTTGCTTGTCCTCAAGCAACTGCAAGGTAGAGAAAAATTCCTCCTCCTCTTCTTGTGGCCTCCTCATCAATAGAACCCACCATAGCTCATCAAGGTATGCAATAAATCTTTCCCCCATGTATCCCTCTAAGTGTGTAAAACCAGAGTATACATCATGAGATAATAGAAGGTGCAAGTGGAAATATCCTTGTTGTTCAATGGCCTCCTCGAGGTAGGAGTGATGAAAAACATGGGAAGTATTATTCCCAATGAGTGACTCCTTCACCCATGCAATCATCCAAATGAAATGAGCCATCCTAGGTAGCTCAACAAAGAAGTCCTCAACCCCAGATCTATGCAATATGTTGGGGCTGAATGGAGAGTTTAGTTTTTCCCATCCAAGTAGTTTCTCCCTCCATTTAGGATAAGTATGAGGGGGTTTCTGATATTGGGATGAAATTTCATGGCCTCCACAATTGGCCCAAGCCTCCCCACAAAATGAATCAACCATGAAGTGCCTCCTCCAACAACACATTTTCTCCCAATAGCTCCTCCTATATGAAGAGAAAAGTAGTGACATGGCAATCATGGTGTGCCCATTTTTTCTCCTAAAACATACAACATGTGAAAAGGGGAGAATCATATTCCCAATGGGCATCTTCAACTCTAAGCCCATTCTCCAAACAAAGCCTCCCATGAGTATACAAACAATGGTAACATATGGAAGCAAAATACAATGAAAACAAGCTACCACATGGCAACCAGAGAGTGAATCATAGTTCCACATGAGGAACCAGTGTAGTGCATTCCATGCCTGCCTCAAAACAAGAGATAAAAATTTCTTTACTAGCCACCTTTTTTCTACCACAAACATCCCATAAGGTGAAAACATGAAAGTACAAATTGGTGCCAATGGTGCACACCAAGAAGTATGTGGCTTCCCCCACAAACCATCATGAAAATAGCCATTCCCATTGCTGAAATGGGCCACAAGTACATCATAATAAGGAGCATAAGGAGATGTGATCATCCTTAGCTCATCAAGCTGCTCATAGAAAGTAAAGAAAGGTAAATCAAAATGAGAGCATATACCCTCTCTAGTATGTACTCTGGTCCTTGAGCTGAAATGGCTCGTCTGAATGCTCTCCCTCACCTCCCATGAGTAGGGAAATGGTTGTGAAAAACTCTCTAAAGTCATCTGGGATATGCATTTTTCCATATGTTGATATAGATCATGCTGAATTCCCTCCCAAATGAACTCCTCTAGCAAAGAAAAATATGCATCAAAGTGCATAGCTAGAAAGTCCTCATGTGCTGCATGAAATAGTTTCTCCTTGAGACTAGAAGCTCTAGTCAAGAAGATCCTGCCATCAGTATAGATGACCATCCCATCAATCATGTACTTGTCATATCCATCTGGTTCATCCAAGATCATGCATGCACCTAGATCCTTCGAGTACTCTACCAAGAGTTGAGTCCTCCAACCTGGATCTATCCTCCTTATAGACATCACTCGTGATCTAGCATGTGAAGCTCCCCTCACGCTACTGCCTGCTAAATTGAAATACCCCATGCCAAATTCATCCTCCAAAATGCTGCCATGCCCTTCATGTAGCTACTCAAGCTCAAATAGTGATGGTGTCCTTTGGAAGTTGGCCTCCCATGAGAGGTTTTCATCCAAAAGGAATCTCCCAAGCTGGGCCAAAGTAAGCATGAGTGGCCTCCAACCACTTCCATGTGTGAAATATTCCTTCCTCAAAGGAATTATCCTCTCCCTCTCTAAATATGTGGAGCAGTCATCCAACATCATGAAGATGCCATCCTCTATCCCTGTAGCAAACTCTGCCAGCGCAACATAACTGATGAGAGTGGGTGATACTGAAAATGAGAGAATGTCTCCCTCCTCCTTATTTTTACCTCAAACTCTCTGTGCTGTGCTGGACTCCTCCAATGCCTTCACCTCTCCAGAATCCAAGAGTGGTGAACCAAATGACAAGATGCCCCTCATCAACTCTAGATCAGGTGGCCTTCCCGGTGGAATGCCTCCATATAGTGAGACATCAAGTTCAGAAGTGGACTGTATGTATGAGTGGACTGATTTTCCCCTCTCTTCACTGCATTGTATAATCTCCTTCTCTTGTGCAAATACTTTCTGGAATAGATAAGGGTGTATCAATCCTTGATGCTGATCCTTCTGTGCCTCCTCCATCTCACAATCCTCCAATTCTACTATATGCTACTCAAGGTTGTGAGGCGGAGTCTGTTGTACGGTACAACAACCCCCCATTTTTATCTTGTTCACATCAAATAATGGGGACCCTTTCTATAAAATTTTTGGCTAAATACCTTTTAGGATTTTTATTAAGTCAATTATCTTACGATTTTGTTAATTTTTCATTTTCTTTAGATTCTTGTTTTGATTGCTTGGTTGAAATCGATTTTTTATAAGCTTCCTATTGACGCTTGTTTCGTCTCATTTGGTCAACCGGTTTGTAAATAGCACTCCTTTGAATAATAACAATTATGTCGCCTGGGTTAAAAAATGCGGAGTTTAATAATGCATTTAGTTTAAATATTAACCCCTAGATTTGTTATTACTAACAATTTTTATTTTTACTTATACAGCCAAATCATAAAGCATCGGGATTTCAGTCATTTATTCCAATTTTCCAATTTTCAAATAAATTTCTAATCTCGAAAAAATCCAAAATGTCAAAATGGTTGTTTTAGGTAAATCACCATTTTAGATAAATTCGTAGTCTAATTTAACATCTCTAAAATAAGATCAAAAAACAAAAAATTAATTTTTAACATAAAATTTTGAATTAATTAAATTAATTATTATATTAAATATAATTAATTTAATTTAATTAAAATTTTATATTAAAAACAAATATATAAAAAACAAAAAATTAAATTAAATTTTTGCATAAAACACATCGCATCGGAAATATTCATGTGAACATCCTTTTAAAAACCCCGATGCAATGATTTTTTCCGATGCGATTGAGGCTCATTGGTTTCATGCGATGCGATTAAGTTTCATTGGTGTCATCCGATGCGATGAATCGCATTCATTCCATGCAACGCGATGAGTTGAAGTCCGATGCGATGAGTTCATTTTTTTTTTTTTTTTTCTCGATGCGATGAGCTATTACGTTAGTGGTAAGTCTTACGTAGGTTAGTATTAACTTAGTTTTTCATAAGGGTAATATTAGTTTAATTTTATATTAGTTAAATGTTAATATAATATTAATTTTATATTAGTGTTAGTTTTTAGGTTAGTCTAATATTAAAGTTAGTGGTAAATAGTATACGTTAGTGGTAAGGTAGGTTAGTTTAAGTGGTAGGTTAGTTTTAGTTTTGTGTTAGTTTAAGGTTAGCATTAGTATATATTAGTGTTAGTATTAGGTTAGTTTTAAATTAATATAATGTTAATTTAGTTTTAGTTTAATAATTAATTTAATTTTTAAATATTTAAAATAATTAATTTTAAATTGATTAAATTGATTAATATTTAAAATATAATTAATTTAATCAAATTTATTATTATTTAGATTAATTTGTTTATAATTATATTAATTAGTTAGATTAATATTTAATTAGTTTAATTTTAATTAGCAATTAAATTAGAATTAATTATTAGTTAATTGTAGGCTAATTTAGGATTAAATTTTTTAATTTAAATTCTGATTTTTTTTAGCTCAGCAACAGAATTTCCAGATTTATTTCAGATTTGACTTATCAACTTTGGAGGCTAATAAATTGAGATTTACTTAGCCAAATGAGGCCCAGGACAGCTCATTGGAAAGAGAAAATCAAGGAGAACATTTCTGAGGAGGTTTCAATAACAGATTTGATCATTTATTGGGTCAAAAATCAGGCAGAAGATCAAGCTCCGAATTTCTAAAAATAAAATCAATTTTCTGAGTTTTGTTTTCTTCATTTTTCATTTGCCCAGCCTCTTCTAATTGCAGATTCATGCATCAATATTATTCTTGGTTAATTAAGATCGTTATGAGTATCAATAAGAAGCTCAAATTTCCTTTTTATTTATTTAAATAGAATTTGATTGGATTTGTTTTAATGATAGAAATAATATTTGGATTTTATTGTTGCTTCTTAAATGATTTTTAATTTCTTTTTGCAGGAAAAAACAATAGAAGGGATATTGAGGAAAAAGATTTCAATCAATGAGAAGACTCCAGCAATTAAAGATTGGAATTTTTGAGCAATTAAAGTTGGATTGAGCAGATTTTTCTTCAAACAAACTCTATTCTAAAAATACTTTTGGAATGATTATAAATTGCAGATTGCAAAATGTAAAAGGGGTTGCTCTCCTCTGCAATTCCAGACTTCTAAAAGCATTTCTGTTATAGGAATTTAGAGTTGTAGATGGGGAGGAGAGAAAGTTTCAGATCTGAACATTATTGAGGGTTTATGCTTTATGTCTTGTATTATGCATGATGGGCAGAGTTTGCATTTCTGCAGCTCTAGTCCTGAAAGTAGAAATTCAAGTAATGTAAAGTACTGTTAGAGACCAGGATCAGAGAAGCAGATTCAATTAACTGGTATTTTTGGAATTTCTGTATCAAATACCAGTTTCATTTTTATGTTAATAAAATTTTTGTTTCATTTTATTCATGTTTTGGCATTTCTGTTAATATGGATAATTTGTCTCAAATTGTTATGTATCTCTGCTCTTATGAATTAAACTCTGATTTCTGAGTAACCATTACTCAGAAATCTGTCTTATAACACTGATTTATTAAATGGTAATGTGTCGTGAATTTCTTCCACATGTTATCGTTTAATTATTAGTTTGACTGATATGATAATCGATATCAATTTTTTTGAATTTCTTCTGGAGTGTTGTTGATTTATTATTTCAGTCAAATGGTCTCAATAGAATGTGTTTTGGTACTCACAAATGTGAGCTAATTGAATTTCTTCGTTAGCTTAACATTAATTTAAAACCAGACATATTTTAATTCTCATTATTTAAACATCTTGCTCTTAGTTGGGTTAGATTTTCATCTACCTAATTGAGATAGGATTTAGATTAGTTTCTTTTGCTTGCACTATAGAATAAGTTTGCAATTAGATTAAATTTACATTCTTTTAAGTCCTCTTCTCAAAGAGGCAAAATCTTAGTTGTGGTTTGGCTGAACCCAAATCAGCTTAAGGGTCATTCTCTTGCCTGATCAGCAAGAAGAATTGATCTGATATCCCTGTCTATTGGTAGTTAACGATACATCGTAAACCAATAGCAATAGGGAGAAGGTAACTGGACCTAGTTAAACCAGTCGGAGCCACCACACCAAATGGAAAAGGAGCTGCTTTAAGGTCCGGACCGGGTGGTTATCCCCCAATGTTGTTGCAGCGATTTTCGAGGCCTCAACATTTTTGGCGCTAGAAGGAGGGCCTGAGACTTTTTGTCTATTGGAGTCTTTTCAATTTTAACATTTTGTTTAAATCACGATGGCTCCTCTTAAGCTTCCAATTTGGAGTTGCATCCATGGACGTGCATCTTCCAACACTCCACCCGAAGTGGTAAGACTCTTGTCTCAGGTAAAGTTTGATGGTAAGAGAAATTCTTCTACTTTTAACCATGTCTTTCAATTTATTCAAAATGTTTCAAATTATGATTTTCAAGGGATTGATGAAGGCATTTTATGCAGAATTTTTACTCTCACATTTGCGGCAAAAGCCAGAAGCTGGTGTAGAACTCTTCCAGTTGCTTCAATCCACAGCTTGGATCAATTTGTTACAATTTTCATTTGTAAATTTGACGGCTATGATTATGAACAGGTATGTGAAGAAATTGAATATTTACGAAGGTTTGAAAATGAGTCTGTTAATGATTTTAATATTCGATTTCATTTAAATTACTTAAGATTTAAAGACGAAGATAAACCTACGGAAGAAGAATCATTAGATTGGTTTGAATATATTTGTTCTCTTCCACCCATTCCCAATCCATATGAAATTAATTCAAGCTTTGTTCCATCCCATTACAATATAAATGAGAATCCCAATTTGGATGTGCAAATAAATTGTGATGAAGTGGTTTCACAAAGCTTGGAAAATATTTCTAATCAAATGCAAGAAGACAACAACATCAATTTTGGAGAAAGAACTGCTTTGGAATCTGAAAATTACTCTGCGGTCAATTCAGAAAATCAGATCGCAAATCAACAAGTACAAGCAGCAATCGAAGTAAATAATAAAATACAAACTGCTGTACAAATTTCTGAATTCCTCCATGATGAGCAAATGCCGAAATCACAGCAGCAAAGCAGCCTTCTTCAAGAAAGCATGAGCATACAAAGGAATGATTTAGAATCTGAAATTTACAATGAGCATAATGCACAAGAATTCTCAAACAGAGACAGTTTTAAATGCATTGTTTCAGGTTCACATTTTTCCCTTTATCCTGATATTTTTAATGATGGTAATTTTTCCCCTCTTGATATTAATGATATTTCAGAAAATACAGAGGCTGATCTAAATGAATTACTATTAATTTTTTATCAAGATAGAGAAGCAATTAACGATCATTCTTTTGCCATTAATGAACATGAAATTCTTGTTCCTCCTTGTTTGGATATATTGGATGAGATTGAAGGGAATTCTAGAGAATCTTGTGAGGTCATTTATGATGATTACTCTGATATTGAGGATGTTGATTTCAATTTTTCTCAAAAGAATCATCATGATAAAATTCAAATAACATCTGAGAATGAAGAACGCTTCAATTTAGAAATTATCCCAACCAATCCTCATTTTAGAGCAGCAAATTATCTTCATGATTTCATTATTCGAGAAAACTTTCCAATTTATGATTCGTATAGTGATCAAGCTCTCATTCCTACTCATAATCATAATTCATTTTCTAATTCACAAGTTGGGATTCAAAATTACTCAAATTCCATAATTCTGGCCAAACCTTGTGAAAATGAAATTATTTCAAAACGATCCCAATTGTGTTGTAACATTAGTTGTAAAAATAGTGATTTCATTTTAGTTTTTCTTTCACAGTTATTTTGTTTAAATTTAGATTTATTTTTTTATTTTATTTTGCAAAATTTTCACACTTTTCGCTGGCATATTGAACACCTTACTATCAAACACTCAATTGATGCATTGCCCGATTGGGAAATTGAAGTTTCATATTATAATCATGAGCATCAAAAGATATTAATATTTCAATTTCAATCAATGCTAATGTTTCATCAAAAGCTTCTATTTTTTCAAAGGCAATGTCGACAAGAAAATGTATTTTTGCAATCTGGCCAGCAATTCAATTCAATTAATAATTTTCCATTTCATTTGAAAGATTTCCATCCATTTTTCATTAATTCATTTGAAAAATATTTGGAAATTTTTCTCTCAAAGGAGATTGTTAATAATTTAACATTTGTACATAATACTAACAATTCTTTCCAGGCTTGTGAATTTAAAAGCTCATCTTCACAATTTGGCCTGTTATCTCTTCCTTTGAACATTTTCCAATTTTTAATAGAAATCCATCCAGATTTCTATGATCCAATTGGTATTCAATTAGAAAGGAAATTTCAAGAGAAAGAGATTTTAATTAAGTTGCTAACAATAACTGTACATTCTGATTTCAGATTTATTTTCCTCAGTTTAGTTAGATTTGTATTTTTATTACTAACATTTGAACTGTACATACATGCATCAATTAAAATGAAAAAATGGCTACACTGGAAATATGACTATACCTAGTCATTTTCATGTATATGGTTAGAATAGGAGTAGAATTAATTTAGTTTGTTTGTTTTGTATAGTTAATTTGTTTTTACAGTTTTGTAGATTAAAAAATAAAACAAAGCAATCAGCCTTCTCATGCATGTTCACTGAAACATTTTCTCCTTATCAGAAAGTTTTAATTCTTGCTTTCCTTTTTAAATTTCTTGCATCAATACCTCTACTCTGCTTATTTTGAATAATGTCTTGATTAAATTCAATTGAGGTTGCACTTGGCATCGATCGCCTCAAAGCCACTTTTCTTCATTTCAAGATTTCCTTCTAAGATTTTCTTTTGGAATTTATATGATAAAGGTTGAAGATGTAAGAGCTTCATGATCTCATTATCCCATGAAATGTATGACTGTCTATGATAAGCTTAATTCCGAATCAATCATTAGTAGTCAGTCTAACCTTTCACGATAATCATATGAAGTTCATATTATCTTCCTCGGAATTTGCTAAAGCTGACCTTAAGGATGTCAATTTTGCTGAGTGCACACATTCAAATCTGTTTTGATATTTTTCTACAATTAGTGGCTTAATCCCATTCTGATTTTTAGTTTATTATCTGATGCTACAATGTGCATCATATTTATTTACTAAAGGCATTATTAAACAGTCACATAACAATACATATTTTTCTCAAGTTAATTCGGAATGAGCAGAGATAATAAGTTGCTGTTGCAATTCAAAGGGAAGCCTATTTTCATATTTATTTCTGGTGAATTTTATGAGTTTCAGAACATGACTAAACAGATTTTATTTAGGCTAACTACACACTCCGATTTAGAATAAATAAGAGATGAGTTTGAACAAAGTTAGAATTTTGATAAATCGAAGGAAGAATTGGAAGATTCATAAGGTAAATCTACAGACAATTTCCTTTCCAGGTACGCATTTACATGTTCTTTCTCATCTATTATTAGTTTCTCTTTTCCATAGTTTAATTTTTTATTCTTGTTCTATTTTATTTTGCAGGTTTTCATTTGTTTTCAAAACCTGAAGTAAGCAGCAAACCCATTTCAAATTTGCAACAGGTTCAGGAAAATTTTATTTATGATTCATTAGAATTTGAGCATTCTTTAACTTTGCTTTCATTCATTTAAAAAATCCAATTGAAATTAAAAACAGTATCGCAAGATTCATATCAGAAATGTTCCAACTTGATTTTCATATTTCCGATACAAGATCTCTGATGTGTTACATCATTCAATTTTTCATAAAATATCAAATCACATATCACATTGGAATAAATTGAAAGGTTTGTTTTTCATTACAAAAGTTCTAATGCGATGAAATGGATAGCAAACGTGCATATCACATAAGGTTAATTCATTTTAAATGTTCCGATGCGATGAACCCAATCGGCAATTGCAAATCGGGGAAATTACATTCTAATATATCCATTTGAAAAAACTCCGATGCAATAAAGTTTAAATCACAATTGAGAATTGGTAAAATCATATCACAATTGGTTAAAAGGTCAAACTTTTAAAAATTTCCGATGCGATGAAGTCTAATCGCAATCGCATTTCGGCAGAGTTCTATGACAGTGGATTCGTTCATTTCAAAAGTTCCGATGCGATGAACCCAATCGGCAATCGCAAATCAGAGAGACCTCATTTTGATATATCCATTTGCAAAAACTCCGATGCGATGAAGTTCAAATCGCAATCGCAAATTATTAAATTAGTCAAGGACTAATTTTGAAAGACCTCCGATGCAACAAGTCTAATCGCAAATCGCAAATCGGGAGGAAAATTGAATACATCCTTGTGTGCTCATTTTAAAAATTGTGATGCAATAATTCATCACCAATTGCTTATCGCTATCGCTTTTTATTAATCGCCAAATGCTCATTGCTCATCGCTTTTCACTAATTGCCGATTTTTCATCGCTTATCATTCTTCGCTCATCACCGATTATTATAAAAAATCGCATCGCTGCTATCACAATTGTTTTAATTTCAATTCCCTTGAACACAAAGCATTTCGTTTTTACATTTTACTGCTTGCTTTAAATTAAATAAAATAAATAATGATTTTGGGTTATAGGATTTTGGTTAGTTTGACTTCTTCATATTTTTAATGTCAAACTAAAAGAAGAAGTCAGCTAGTATTGGAGAAATTGATACCTTCAGGTAAGATCAAATGCAATCATCCAATGGTAAGATTCATATACCCACTTTCATTAATTTCCATTTCATTTAGTTTCAGTTTTGTTTTTTCAAAATTATGTTGATATTTGAATCTGTTTTGTAGCTCTTCATACAAGCTTTCAATCATCTGTCAAATCATATTTTGGAAGCCCTATGCTCTTTTCCTGGTTTTATTTTCAAGAAGCAACGATAGTCTTCATTGAAACAGCTACACTAGGAAGTTTCTGAACATTTAATCTATTTCTTTAAAGCATTTCTTTTATTAGAAAATGATTAAGATAATGCTTTGAAAACGACAAAATTGACATCAAACAGAAATTTTTCATTGTGGCTGAATTTTATCATCACTACTATCTGAAACCTAAAGCATTTACAACCTTGCAAGGTATAAGTTTTATGGATCTCGACATAAGAAGAAATGATTCCATGATTATTTTATTTTACTTCATGTTGTTGAGACATTGGTATAAGCATTTTTTGTTAGAGTTTGTATTTCAAAGCTTGGATTTTTCTTTTCCACTGTTTGCTTCATTTTAATTTTGGTTGCTGATTTCTTTTCTCACTTTAGTTTAAGAATTCTTTTCCTTTGGTTTTCAATTTTGATTTTGGTAACTTTGTCATGTTTTATATGGAAGGCTTTTTATTACTTAACAATGGTGGGCATACATAGGAAAAATTGTTAATAGTCTCCTATTAGCTTTTTCTTAAAATCTCTTAGCAAAATTTGTTTTTCTTATTATAAAGGTAGACATACTTAAGGAAGAGATTACAAAACAAGAAAAGTTGACGAAGTATCGTGAAATCTGAGAAATTTCTTTTTCATCAAAATTGTAATTATTTTGAGATTTCAATATTTTATTAAGATCTTTCAAAATTCTATTATCAATCAAGAAAAGTTATTTTTAACCAAGTAAAGACACTTCACAGCAAAGCACTTTTAACTCTGAAATTGTCATTCTAAACTCTTAAGGAGTCAATGATTCTCCCTGTTCAAAAGAGTTTTATTTTTCTAGAGTGTAATCCAAAAATATATTTAAAACTTAAAAGATAAGAGGTCTCATCACGAGCCTGCTTACCATGATCATAGGGGAAAAATAGGTTGACATTACCAACACTGCTAAACAAACCAGGGTAATGGCTTATAATTGCAAACAATTGTAAGACAAGGGGTCTCATCACGAGCCAGCTTGTTCAGTCCAATTATAACCAGTGAATGGCATTGTCAACTATCTGGCTACCAAACCAGGACAATGGCTTTTAAAAAAAATAAAAAAAATAAAAAATAAGCATATATAAATGGATTTATCTCTAGGTCAATAATTCTTAAATAGATAGGATTCTGAATCATTGATGATTAAAAGGTAACCCTGTCGAGACTATAGATGTTTGTTGGCAGCAGTGGCTCTACCTGTGACAAATGAGTACACTTTAAAAGCTCGGCTGTAAAGTGACCCCTGCTTTATCTCTAGAACTAATTAAGGACTGATATAGAGTTATGAGATATTTTAATTTATGAGGAATTTCAAGAAAATTACAGTAAGATGATTGTTGCTTTTATTCAGATTAATGAACTTAGTCAAACATTCCAAAAATAATTTTCTCTTCTTTAATTATTTTTACTTTAATTTTAGGAAAATTTCATTTTTATCAAATAGAGATAACTGTTTCTTCCAGTGAATCGCCAATTGTTGTACGGTACAACAACCCCCCATTTTTAACTTGTTCACATCAAATAATGGGGACCCTTTTTATAAAAATTTTAGCTAAACACATTTTATGATTTTATTAAGTCAATTATCTTACGATTTTGTTAATTTTTCATTTTCTTTAGATTCTTGTTTTGATTGCTTGGTTGAAATCGATTTTTTATAAGCTTCCTATTGACGCTTGTTTCGTCTCATTTGGTCAACCGGTTTGTAAATAGCACTCCTTTGAATAATAACAATTATGTCGCCTGGGTTAAAAAAATGCGGATTTTAATAATGCATTTAGTTTAAATATTAACCCCTAGATTTGTTATTACTAACAATTTTTATTTTTACTTATACAACCAAATCATAAAGCATCGGGATTTCGATAATTTACTCCAATTTTCAAATAAATCAAAACTCGAAAAATCCGAAAAATCCTAAATAACAAAGTGGTTGTAATTTAGATAGGCAAATCATCATCTTAGACAAATTCATACTAATTTAAACATCTCTAAATAAAATAAAAATAAAAAACAAAAAATTAATTTTTAACATAAAATTTTGAATTAATTAAATTAATGATTATATTAAATATAATTAATTTAATTTAATTAAAATTTTATATTAAAAATAAATATATAAAAAAACAAAAAATTAAATTAAATGTTTGCATAAAGCACATATCGCATCGAAAATATTCATATGCGAACATCCTTTAAAAACCCCGATGCAATGATTTTTTCCGATCCCGATCCGATTGAGGCTCATTAGTTTCATGCGATGTGCATTAAGTTCTTATCAAAAGATGGGACCAATCATGAGTCGATTCATTCCATGTAATACGATGAGTTGAAGTCCGAAGTATGAGTTCATTTTTATTTTTCCATGCTGATGAGCTATTACTGCTAGCTGTAAGTCTTAAGTAGGTTAGTATTAACTAGTTTTTTCGTAATATTAGTTTGTTTTAAAAAATTGCTAGTATTAACTTAGTTTTCATAATGTTAGTATAATATTAATTTTATATCAGTGATTAGTTTTTAGGTTAGTCTAATATTAAAGTTAGTGGTAAATAGTATACGTTAGTGGTAAGGTAATTTAGTTTAAGTGGTAGGTTAGTTTCAGTTTTGTGTTAGTTTAAAGTTAGCATTAGTATATATTAGTGTTAGTATTAGGTTAGTTTTAAATTAATATAATGTTAATTTAGTTTTAGTTTAGTAATTAATTTAATATTTAAATTTTAAAAATAATTAATTTTAAATTGATTAAATTAATTAATATTTAAAATATAATTAATTTAATCAAATTTATTATTATTTAGATTAATTTGTTTATAAATAGTTAATTATATTAATTAGTTAGATTAATATTTAATTAGTTTAATTTATAATTAGCAATTAAATTAGAATTAATTATTAGTTAATTATAGGCTAATTTAGGATAAGATTTTAACTAAAATTCTGAATTTTTTTTAGCCCAGCAACAGAATTTCCAGATTTATTTTAGATTTGACTTATCAACTTTGGAGGATCATAGATTGAGTTTTACTTGGCCAAATGAGGCCCAGGACGGCTCATTGGAAAGAGAAAATCAAGGAGAAAATTTATGAGGAGGTTTCACTAACAGATTTGATCATTTATTGGGTCAAAAATAAGGCAGAAGATCAAGCTCCAAATTTCTAAAAATAAAATCAATTTTCTGATTTTTGTTTTCTTCATTTTCATTTGCCCAGCCTCTTCCAATTGCAGATTCATGCATCAATATTATCCTTGGTTAATTAAGATCGTTATGAGTATCAATAAGAAGCTCAAATTTCCTTTTTATTTATTTAAATAGAATTTGATTAGATTTGTTTTAAATGTTAGAAATAATATTTGGATTTTATTGTTGCATCTTAATTCATTTTAATTTCTTTTTGCAGGAAAAAACAATAGAAGGGATATTGAAGAAAAATATTTCAATCAATGAGAAGACTCCAGCAATTAAAGATTGGAATTTTTGAGCAATTAAAGTTGGATTGGGTAGATTTTTCTTCAACAAACTCTATTCTTAAAATACTTTTGGAAGGATTATAAATTGCAGATTGCAAAATGTAAAAGGGGCTGCTCTCCCCTGCAATTCCAGACTTCTAAAAGCATATCTGTTATAGGAATTTAGAGTTGTAGATGGGGAGGAGAGAAAGTTTCAGATCTGAACATTATTGAGGGTTTATTCTTTATATCTTGAATTATGCATGATGGGCAGAGTTTGCATTTCTGCAGCTCTTGTCTTGAAAGAAGAAATTCAAGTAATGTAAATTACTGTTAGAGACCAGGATCAGAGAAGCAGATTCAATTAACTGGTATTTTTGGCATTTCTGTATCAAATACCAGTTTCATTTTTATGTTAATAAAATTGTTGTTTCATTTTATTCATGTTTTGGCATTTCTGTTGATATGGATAATTTATCTCAAATTGTTATGTATCTCTGCTCTTATGAATTAAACTCTGATTTCTGAGTAACCATTACTCAGAAATCTGTCTTATAACACTGATTTATTAAATAATAATGTGTTGTGAATTTCTTCCACATGTTATCATTTAATTATTAGTTTGACTAATATGATAATCGATATCAATTTTTGTGAATTTCTTCCGGAGTGTTGTTGATTTATTATTTCAGTCAAATGGTCTCAATAGAATGTGTTTTGGTACTCACAAATGTGAGCTAATTGAATTTCTTCGTTAGCTTAACATTAATTTAAAACCAGACATATTTTAATTCTCATTATTTAAACATCTTGCTCTTAGTTGGGTTAGATTTTCATCTACCTAATTGAGATAGGATTTAGATTAGTTTCTTTTGCTTGCACTATAGAATAAGTTTGCAATTAGATTAAATTTACATTCTTTTAAGTCCTCTTCTCAAAGAGGCAAAATCTTAGTTGTGGTTTGGCTGAACCCAAATCAGCTTAAGGGTCATTCTCTTGCCTAATCAGCAAGAAGAAGTGATCTGATATCCCTGTCTATTGGTAGTTAAAGATACATTATAAACCAATAGCAATAGGGAGAAGGTAACTGGACCTAGTTAAACCAGTTGGAGCCACCACACCAAACGGAAAAGGAGCTGCTTTAAGGTCCGGACTGGGTGGTTATCCCCCAATGTTGTTGCAGCGATTTTTGAGGCTTCGTCGTGTCCTCACATGTACCTCTTGGAATCCTTTTCATAGAAACAAGGACTCCTCCCATGGAAGCAACGACTCCCTTCTCATCTCCATGTGGTGATGGATATCCCTCCAATTATACAGCGCTGTGGGTTATTCTATGCACATTCTCTTCACCAATATGTGAGTTCCTCCCCTTCAATGAGAGACCATGGATTTCGGTCTTCCTTTGAAAGAGGGATCTCCATGTTATCAAAAATGGAAGAGTTCCCTTCATAAAATGAGGGTCTTGCCTCTAAAAAGTCATCATTATAGTTTTCTTCCCCTCTAGAAATGTGGAGTGGAGTTTGATTCATGTTTCCTTCCAATGCATGCAAAGTGTTTGAAGTTATGATACATGATGATCCACTTTGACTTCCATCAATTTTCTTCATCAAACCCTTAGTGAATGCATCATATGCTTTTACATTTGTATGACAATATGAAACAGAATTTCCAAACCAACAATCATGAGCCATACCTTTGAGTTGCAACGCTCTCCTCCCATGGCCTCATCTCCTTCCTCCATCCTCTCGGCAATGAAAGTGGGAAATGGACTACGCTGTAGATCTGCATGTGTGGCTGAATTATCACACCCAACGTGATCACAAATAGGGCTTGCTTCATCCATAAACCCTCTCATAAAATCTTCCCATTTTTCCCTTTCTTTTTCCTCAAGGTCTTTAATGATACCCTCCATGGTCTGGAAAAGAAGAAGGGAGACATCCTCTTCCGTCATTCCTCCTTTCTTGTTTCCTTTGTACATCCCCTCTTCTAATTGAGGATCTCCTCCTTCTAATGGAATATTATCTTGGGTTTCATAGGCTGAGCCAAGTTTTATGCTTTCATACCACTGTAATGTTCCTTTTTCGGGAATTTTTGCAATATGGTCCTCAAGGACACTGTATAAGGAAGGAAGTGTAAAAATAAGTTGAAAGGGGTTTTGGATCCCTTTGTAAATACATTAAAAACTTCTCTTCCAGAAGTTGAGCCCAACGAAATGAGCCTAGAGGGGTTATTCAGATCTCCCCAAACTAGGTCCCTTAGGACACTACTCAAATAGAGATCCTACAGCAATATATGAACACAATCATGAAACTCTGAAAATATGTACATATCAAAAAATGGAATATAATAAAGCCATAATTTTTATTAATATATCAGCTACAATATACAAAAATATCTTGAGGGACAAGCCACTCAAGCTATCGGAATCAATCTCCAATGATCAAATTGTGAAATACATGAGTTGCTACAACTGCAAAAAAATGGTAGAGAGAAGTGAAAACACTGCCTCTATTAGAATAGCTATTGCTGTAGATGAATATAAATGAAATATGGATGAAATATACAAGAAATTCCCAAGAATAGAAGAATGGGCTCCAATAAAATATTTCTATCCAATCTAGGAGAGATTGCTAGAAATGCTGGAAAATGTACAATGTGACAAATAACTTGTCATTGCAACTGAATCAAAATGAGAATGAGGCTATGGAAGATCTAAAATACTGATGCCCTCCTTTGATAATGTTCTCAAGCAAAGGGCTGATCCCTCTTACTCAAAAACACTCTTCTTGATAAGCTCAAATGACCCTCCCAGCAACTGCCTGCATAAAATATTGTAGTTCTAGCCCTAGACTGCGTTGTGAGAGATGGTGAGTGATTGGCCTGGTGCCAAAGATTTTAAATGATTCCTGGGAGTCTTGTCTGCTTCTCCTCCAAATAATATACAAGATCTCCACTAAAGAACAAGCCAAATAATGACTCTATGAGTTCCTCTGTTGCTTCACCCAGCAACTCAATGTTTTCTGCCCAATAGAATAACGTTGTAGATGAAGGGGTAAGATTGGCCAAATGCCGGAATGAGGAAATGGAGCTCAAACCCTCTCCTTCCTTGAGGATGAGGTAGGGATTCCCGACCAGGAACACCCTTGGGTTCAAGAACACTACAACCCTGCTAAACAGCCCGGGTATGCAAGTCTTTGCAGACCCAACGAAAATAATAAGCTAATGCATCCCCAAAATGGGCTGCCATCTCCTCCTTATAAAGAAAATGAAATCCTCTCACCATGGGTCCCATTCACACTTGCAACCTAGCTCATGCAAGTGGAGCCTCCACTAAAACTGCGTTGTCCAAGAAGGTTCAATGTATCTAGATAGTTTTAGTTGACTTGGTCAAAATGACTAGATCAAGCATGATCCAATCCTATTCACACCATGTGGTGCTCAAATCAGCTACTTTGTTATTCCTCCTTTCACACAAGGAGTGTTATTTCTCCATCTAAAAGGGTTAAGGTGTCTCCTTACCCATTTTATTCAACAAAATGAAAATATTCAAACTATAATGTTCCTTTTAGCTGGAGGCTAGAATTTGGGAACATTACAAAAAAACATTCTCATTATCTTCATAATATTATGGTATTCCTGCAGCAACCTGAAAACTAAATTTTGCATAAATTTCACAAAAATCCATCTCCATCAAGGCTTTGTCAAATATTTGAGATATTATACCATGAAGACATGATGCAAATTCAATGTTCACTTCTTTGACATATTCAAAAAGTTTCTCAAAGTTTTGGGGCGTTAAGTTATTAAGGATGGATTTAATTTGTCTTTGTTTCAACTGATCCTCAGAAACCTTGCCCACTTCATATTGGTTCTCTAATATATGAATTGTGGGCAGAGAAGGTTTTGGAGGAGGAATCAAACCCTTCTATGAACTAGAAGCACACTGCCACCTATTAGCATCAGAATTATTTCTCACTAGTCCAACTTGTGGAAGTGGTGCTTGTACATAAGGCCCTCCAGGAAGGATGGCATTCATACTCATTTGTGTTGCACAGGTATTTCTTGCAAAGCCAGTATTATAACCTTGGAAAATTTGAAACCCAATAGAGGAACCACTAAGATCTGCATCCATCCACATATCAAAACCATTAGTAAGAGCATCCACTGGCTTGGCCCATCTATCATCATCCAAACTGGCCATTTTCCTCCCACAACGTTTAAGTAGATAATTCCCTCTCAGTTTCCTGTCAATTCCTCTTATAGTGCTAGATAATGCATTAGCCTCTCCTACATTACTTGCAAGTGCTTGGGAACTTGCAAGTAATTCAATAATGTCTAGACAAATTTCAAAATGATTTGGTAGATCTTTGAACTGATCCTTGATTGTCAACAAAAAATCAGTGGAGTGCTTTCTGTCTCCTAAAAATTCATTAACTAAAATAGCTACTTGATTCATAGGAGTTGAAAGCTCGGCTGCATCTTCCCAGTCATCCACTTCTTTCAAGACTTGCTTCTCAGGCTCTTTTGAAGAAGTCTTACTCTTGACAACACCAATTATTATTTTGGATGGTTCTGGAAGGTTCACATCTTCCTCTTGTTGGTGAAGGTTGTCATTGATGTCAATATGACATTAACCGAGATGTCAATATTCTTGAGATGTCTGGTTCAAGATGATGATTTCATGCCATCAATGAAGATGTCAAATCACGAAGAAGTCAAACCACTAATGAAAGAAGCCCTAAGAAGTCCTTGATCTAATGTTGCATGCACTTGATGATCTAGATATTAACCCTTGATGTTATGTGATGATGTAATACACTTTGATACTTGATGATGACATATTATGATCATGGTTGGAGATCATTTGAGGGTTGTAAAAATATTTTGGATTTCTCCTAATAATGCTGCACTATAACATATCACTACACCATTATGTGATGACATGGGTGATGCACTCATTGCTGGACATTCTCATGATGATGTGGATGTCCTACATGTTCCTATGATGATAAAGAAACCAAATAATGGAGAAGACAAACAATGGAGAGGCTAATCAAATATGCCATACTGTCCTAATAATTTTTTGCACTAAATAATTAAAGAGCAGTCACAAAGAATTTTTGTTTTCACAACCTTAGAGGAAACCTTTCAAAATGGATCCTACAACATCTTGTAGAGTATATTTTCCTCTTTCTAACGAGCCCTTACTTGCCCCGAAACACCAAATAGTTTTGGAGATATTGATTTTTTAAGTTAAGGAAATTAACTATGACATTGAGGTGACCTAAGCCGACTTGTGTAGGCTTGACATGTTGTCCAAGAGATGTGTCTCTTCATCAAATGTCAAACCAGTATAAATAAAAATATGTACTCTTCATTTTATCCATTATTTCCAGTCAATATTTCAGAGAAGAACCGTAGAAGGTGAACTAAGGCCGAGGAGGACAGTTAAGGATAGATTTGGGCAAATATATTTATATGTTTTTCAAACTTGGACTTGCTAATCTAGAATTGCAATAATATATGTGAAAGCTCAAAACCTTGAGGAAAATATTCAACCAGAACTTAGATTATCTATGCTATAGTAAACTGTGGAGAAAAAAGAAAGACACACTTTAGATCACTGGTTTTGGGCATATTTTTGAAATTCCTACAACATTGTTTTTGTCAGATATGTGTAAGCCACAAGAACAACCACACTAGGCCTGTGTAGGCTATAGGAAGGGATGCAATATAATCTTGTGTTAGGTTGCAATTGAAGGCATGTTCATGCCTATTTGAGATAGTGTTTAAAGGGATGTTTTGAGCCTTATTTAGGAACAAAAAAATTCAGATCTGTAGGAGAGCTTCAGAACTGAGTCCTACGGAAAATAATATAATATGTTATGACAGACTTGTTATGGCATATTTGAGGACATTTCAGGTCTAAATTTTTTGGAGCAGGTTGCAACATTTTTGGGAGCAGTCCTTCAGCACACACAATTACATATTTTTGGTAGCCTTTGTGAAGCAATATTTGAGATTGGAGAATAATCATTGACCCTTATTGAAGATTTTCGATGTTTATATAGGTCGCTTACTAAGGAAGACATCCTTGTGGTATTGTTGAAGATCTATTGAAGACTCGAAGAAACAAATTTTGGAGGCGTTCTTGGAGACCGGATGTATTGCTAAAGCCCTCATGGAGTAACAGTCCCATGCTCAGGATGGAGAACATTTCCAAGATCTTTCTTCTCTCCAATTACAGAATTAACAAAATTATTGCTGCAACTTTTTCTAGCATTATCGCTTGTTGATTTAGATTGTTTATTCTCCACATTTCTAAGTTTTGAATAGCTAAACCACGATCACCTACAAAAATTCCCTTTAGGGGTTGTAGAAACTAAATATAAGGGAAAGGATTGTGTCAAAACTCTTTTAGCATTCAAGTACAATGAATTCATAATAGTAGCAAAGACGGTGATCTAACCATCAATTGAAGAAAGTGACATTTGTTACACCATTTTTTGGTCATCTAACCTATTATCATTAGATGGACCTAAGTACACCATGTAAGACCAATTTTACCCTAAGTAAAATTGCTTTCACTATGTAAAATAACTTAATAAAACACATTTATTATGTTTTTTATGGTCTAAACAGAAAACCCCAAAAGGAAATATTAAACAAATCTATATTTGTTTGATTTTCCTCATGGAATAATTAATTAAACAATAATTTAATTATTATTCCTAGTTATATTTAACCCAAAACAAGGAAATTAATTACATAAATCCTTATTTATCTTATTATTTTCTAGGAATAATTATTTAAATCTTATTTAAATAATATTCCTTGTTAAATATGACTAAATCATTTAAACCATTTAATTATCATTCAACCACTTCGTTAAAATAATAAATAAATCATTTATTTATTTATTATTTACAAATAAAGGGATTTGACCCAAGTTAAATACCTTTCCCTCCAACAAATATAATAAAATATTCCTAAAAGGTGGTTCTAGAATTTGGTTAATAATATTTTATTCATGCACCAAGTCCTAGACTACCCTAATATTTTGTTATAAATAGAAGGGTTTTCCCATTCATTGGTCACCTTTCATTGCATATTAGATCACTCTGGATCTATATTCTTGGTCTGACTTTGAGCCATTATCATTGTCACATTCTCCATCATTTGCTTTGTGAGCTCCCTTTGAGTTCTATGTTTGTCTGTGTTTTCTACACCAGCAAGAGAGAGAAATTTTAGATCTGAAATGATGAGGACTTTCAAGAACCCATCCCATTGAGGAGAATTGGAAACACCTTTCTTGTTTTCCTCTCAGGTGCCCCTTTTTAATATAAAAATTCTTTCAAATATATTATTCTTGTCTTGTCTATTGGATGCATGGAGCAACATTCTATTTTCACTGCTTAATGTCTTTTATGCTTAGATCTGGATTTGTGCAGCTTTATTTGGATCACCTAACTGCATATTTAAAGATATTGGCAGCCATAATTCATGTTATGGATATTTTTTATGCGTAGCTAAAGTGGTATTTTTCGACAAAATATTCATACTAACAACGTTGTTGTCATAGAAACTATACTCCCCTAGTGAATTCAACGATACCCTCACTTCAGTTTGGATGGAGAATGTCAAGCAATTAAGCCTAGTCATAATCACAACCTAGAAGAAAGAGGTAATCGATGTGACTATCATAGAAAGATACTAGAGCTTGTGGTGTATGAAGGTAACCACCACCCTAATGAGAAAAGACAAGAACCTTTGATCAAGGTATCTAAGAAGACAAAAATTTAGGCCTATAATTCTTGAAGAGGAAAATGCATCCTATGTCTTGTGTTCACTAAATTTGAAATTTAAAACTTGAATTTAGACATACCTTAAAGTTGCAAGAAAACTCTTTCAACCGTTTATACAAACTCGTCATGTCTTAAAGGGATAAAAAATGGTCGCTACTTAATGCAAGCCAATGAATGATTATATAAGTCTAAAATTACAGTTAAATTCAAAGAAAAACATGAACCAAGTGACTCAGATTCTATCTACACAAAAATATTGTAAGAAACAGAGCAATGAAAGAAGTGCATTGCTTCAAGTTTCAACAGACCTTGGATATTCATCACATGGAACTTTAGGACTTTATTATCAAGGACTAGTGGTTCTTCGGAGGCCATTACTTTCTTGGTCAATTGAAGACCCTAACAGACTCTTGAAAGAAAATGAATTTTTACTTTTTAAGACCAACCACACCATTACTCGGTTCTTGTAATCACCCAATTCTTATTATAAAGATACAAGGCAATTACATATTTCCTAGCATATGCTAAATTTATTGAATGATTTGGATGATTGATAGTGCGAGAAAAGGTCTTGAATGTAGAGGAGGAATATCAGCAAGAGGGTAGGAAACAAATTTCTACCACTCTTGCAATCACCCTGGAAGACTTAGCACGTGATGACATGGGTATCATGCCATGCCTTCTATCTACACTAGAAAATGGAAATTCAACCAACGTATGAAAAAATCTTGAGCGCAGATGGAGACAATGGACCAGACTGTAGTTCTAATTTTTCTGAGAATGAGAGTAATAAGGCACTCATTAATGAAGGGAAATCCTAAAGATCCCTTAAGGTTGAAGAGACCAGCACTCCTATCTGTGAGTTTGACTATGGTAGAAAATTTGGCACCCATAATTATGTGCATCCCCCATCAACATTACCTATTAAATTTGAACAAAACAATGCAAGGTCTGATATTTTTTCCTTTGACAACCATCCTACATATGACATGGACTTTGATGAGGAATAAAAGAAGGTTGATCATATCATCAAGCCGTTTTTTGAAGAATATGAGGCAAAGGCAGAAAGGTCCATTCCATATGTTGAAGGAATCGTTATTGAAGATGAATAGTCTTGTCATATTGAAATGAAAAACCAATATCTAGGAAAACAAGACGACTTATGCAAACCCATAATTGATTAACTACATAGTGAGAAAAATTATTTCTAGGTTTGTCTCTTATTGTTCATAGGTATGATAAATTATCTTCAAAGGAGTTTCTTCTCCTAACTATAAATTATATTCAGGTAGCTTTAATTTATCATATAAAAAAACTCCCTGTCTGCAACACTGATGTTCATGGACAACATAAAATTGTTCCTATGTTTGATCCAAAAACTTTGGAACTTACAAACTTGAGGATAACGATGGATTTGTGGCTTGAAGAATTCAAGTATTAGCTTCCCTCAGATTTCCTTGAATAATGTATGCCACAACATGATGCTATATTTATCAATACCCTATCTGTCCAGGAGTATTCCCATCTTGAATATGGGATCCTAAAGTTCGCTAAAAATATCCCAGCAAAATGCCCTGATCTAAGCCTAATTTATCTGAATGTTTCATTCATGAAGATGGGGTCACAACAAAATTACTAAGAGAAACACCTGCAACAAATTTATGGATGATTTATCAGAACACATAGGGTTGAGCTATGGAACGTAATTATTCATAAAAAATCACCCAAATCCATACTAGAATGCTGAAGTTGATAATTTAGTGAAGACAAGAACATCTAAAAGCTTAAGCATACCACAAATTCCAGCACTCCAGGGACAAATGAATGAAGCCATAAAACTATTGCTTGCAAGGGTTCAAACTTCAAGGTAATATCCTTTGGCTCCAAGACAAAGAGTGTATAGACTAAAATGGTTACCAACAATTAGTATCCCTGGGAAAAGAAGATGGTAGGAACTCCAAAGGGTTATAAATTAGCTCAATTAAAAGAAGCTTCACAAATAGGAAGCCATTCGTGTTTCAAGTTACCTTACACATTCCAGAAGGGATCTTATAGTTATAATGGGAATAAGGCAACAGATTCACCCAATTTGAATGAGTTTTCCTATCATAATAATATGTCACTCAACCCCTTTTATTGTTGTTTATAGATAAATAAGCTCAAAGACTCCCCTCAAACCTTAGGATGTTATAATTATTACTTCCAAGAAAAATGAAGATAGCTCTAATTTATTTCCTAAAAAACATGAATGACAAGGTAGAAGGACATAACAAGCCTTAAAAATTGACCCTATCCAAAGCGATGAGTTGGCCTAGAAACACCATATTGTTGACCTGACTAAGTTTGGGTTAGTCAAGTCCAATGTTGGAAACTCACAGAATCTTTGGCAGTAATTCCAACATTCCAAGTCAATAATGTCAAACACCATTCCCAACCCTTAGTCAACTCATGCAATTAGTTTCCCAAACCATCTCAATATAAATTAGTCAAGTCAAAATTGCTCCTAGTTCATATACATTGAACCCATCAACCAATCTAGATAGAGAAGATGTGCTTCAACAAAAACACATTAATATAGAAGGTGGAATACACATGGTAAATGCAACCCAGGAAAAAAAATCAACTTACAGCTCAAGAACAGGCAGAACCTAGAAAGATTAAGTCTTCCATTTTCCATATTGACGCTAATTCACTTCTAGACAAGTTCCTCAATCCTCTCACACAAATTTCTATTATTTTTTACTCTTTAATCAACAATGGTAGATGTCTCTTAAGAGTCTTTGCCAAAGTCAATAAATGTAAAGAAGCAAACAAGAGAATTCAGATCTCAGTCATTTTTCTTCATTCTTCCAACAAAAAATAATAATTGCAGAGAATGTTGCCACTATTGTAATACTCGGCAAGGGAATTGTCATACAAAGATTAAGGAACTAAAATTTAAAAATGTCTATTAAGGATACTTTGATAAATTTTCAACAAATATAAATGGTCATAGGGAATTGCTTCAAGTTTCAATAGACCTTGGATATTACTCACATGGAATTTTAGAAATATATTATCGATGAGGAGTGGATATTTGGAGGCCATGTGTTTCTTGGTCAATTGAAGACTCTGACAGACTCTTGAAAGAAAATGAATTTTTACTTTTGAAGACCAACCACACCATTACTCGGTTCTTGTAACCACCAATTCTTCTTATAAATATACAAGGCAATTCCATATTTCCTAGCATATGCTAAATTTATTGAATGCTTTGGATGATTGATAGTGTGAGAAAAGGTCCTAAATGCAAAGGAGGAATATTAGCAGGAGGGTAGGAAACAACTTTCTACCACTCTTTCAATCACCCTAGAAGACTTAGCACATGATGACATGGGTATCATGCCATGCATTTTTTCTACACTGGAAAATAGAAATTCAATAAACATATGAAAAAATCCTAAGCGCAGATGGAGATAATGGACAAGACATAGTTCTATTTTTCCTGAGAATGAGAGTAATAAGACACTCATAAATGAAGTGAAATCCTATAGATCCCTTAAGGTTCAAGATACCAACACTCCTATCTGTGATTTTGAATATGGTAGAAAATTTGGCACACATAATTATGTGCATCTCCAATCAACATTGCCTATTAAATTTGAATAGAATAGTGCAAGATCTAATATTTTTTCCTTTGACAGTCATCCTACATATGACATGGACACTAATGAGGAATAAAAGAAGGTTGATCATATCATCAAGATGTTTTGTGAACCATATGAGACAAAGGAAGAAAGGTCCATTCCATTTTTTGAAGGAATCCTTATTGAAGAGTCTTGTCATATTGAAAGAACAAACCAATATCTAGGAAAATAAGAGGACTCATGCAAACCCATAATTGATTAAATACACAGTGAACAAAATCATTTACAGGTTTGTCTCTTATTGTTCATAGGTATGATAATTGATCTTCAAAGGAGTTTCTTCTCCTAATTATAAATTATATTTGGGTAGCTTTAATTTGTCATATAAAATAGCTCCCTATCTACAACACTGATGTTTATGGCTAGCATAAAATTGTTCCTATGTTTGTTCCAGAAATGTTGGAACTTACGAACTTGAGGATAACGATGGATTTCTGGGTTGAAGAAGTCAAGTATTAGCTCCCCTCATATTTCCTTGAATAATTTCTTCCACAATATGATGCTATATTTATCAATACCCTACATGTCCAAGAGTATTCCCGTCTTGAATATGGGATCCTAAAGCTCGCTAAAACAATCCCAGCAAAATTCCCTGATCTAAGCCTAATTTATCTGAATGTTTCATTCATGAATATGGGGTCATAGAAAAATTACTAAGAGAAATACCTGCAACAAATTTATGGTTGATTTATCAACATGCACGAGATTGAGCCATGGAAGGTCATTATTCATAAAAAGGAACCCAAATCCATACTAAAGTGATGAAGTTGATAATTTAGTGAAGACAAGAATGTCTCCAAGCTTAAGCATACCACAAATTCCAGCACTCCAGGGACAAACGAATGAATCCATCAAAATATTTCTTGCAAGGTTTCAAACTTCAAGGTAATATCCTTTAGCTCCAAGAAACAAAGTGCATAGACAAAAATTGTTACCAAAAATTAGTATCCCTGGGAAAAGAAGATGGTAGGAACTCCAAAGGGTTATAAATTATCTCAATTAAAAATAATCTTCACAAATAGGAAGCCATTCATGTTTCAAGTTACCTTACACGTTCCAGAAGGGGTCTTATAGTTAAAATGGGGATAAGGCAACAGATTCACCTAATTTGAATGAGTTTTCCTATCATACTAGTATGTCACTCAACCTCTTTGATTGTTATTTCCAGATAAATAAGCTCAAAGACTCCCCTCACACCTTAGGATGTTATAATTATTAATTCCAAGAAAAATGAACTTACGTCTAATTCATTTCCTAAAAAAAATGAATGACAAGGTAGAAGGACATACCAAGCCTTAAAAATTGACCCTAGCCAAAGTGATGAGTTGCCCTAGAAACACCATATTATTGACCGGACTAAGTTTGGGTCAGTTGATTCCAATGTTGGAAACTCACATAATCTTTTGCAGTAGTGCCAACATTCCAAGTCAATAGAGCCAAACACTATTCCCAACCCTTGGTCAACTCATGCAGTTAGTTTCCCAAAGCATGCCATTATAACTTAGTAAAGTCAAATTGTTCCTAGTTCATATAAATTGAACCCATCAACCGATCTAGATAGAGAAGATGTGCTTCAACAAAAACACATGAATGTAGAAGGTGGAATACACATGGTAAATTCGATCCAGGAAGAAAATCAACTTACAGCTCAAGAACAGGCAGAACCTAGAAAGCTTAAGTCTTCCATTTGCAATGTTGATGCTAATTCACTTCTAGAAAAGTCCCTCAATCCTGTCACACAAATTTATATTATTTTTGACTCTTTAATCAACAATGGTAGCCGTCTCTTAAAAGTGTTTTTCAAAGTTAATAAATGTAAAGAAGAGAACAAGAGAATGTGGATCTCAGTCATTTTGCTTCATTCTTCCAACAAGAAATAATATTTGCAGAGAATGTTGTCACTGTTCTAATACTCGGCAAGGGAATTGTCATACAAAGATTGAGGAACTAAAATTGAAAATTTTCTATTAAGGATACTTTGATAAATTTTCAACAAAGATAAATGGTCATAGGGCATTGCTTCAAGTTTCAACAGAGCTTCGATATTCCTCACATGGAACTTTAGGACTATATTATCGAGGAAGAGTGGATCTTTAGAGGTCATGTATTGCTTGGTAAATTGAAGACCCAAATAGACTCTTGAAAGAAAATTAATTTTTACTTTTGAAGACTAACCAAACCATTACTTGGTTCTTGTAATCACCCAATTCTTCTTATAAAGATATAAGGCAATTCCATATTTCCTAGCATATGCTAATTTTATTGAATGATCAAGAAATGTTTGACTTATGAAATCTGACATTCCAATAATAATGGATCAGTTTACTTGGATTTTAGGAAATGGTAAAATATTAATATTTGGAAGAATAATATCATGGGTCACCAGCTGCTTGACTCTCAAGGATCTCACTCCTTTAAAGATATGATTGTACAACAAGGAGAAAATTCCCTCTTTGATATTTATTCATGGGACAAGCTTTAGGATTATTGAGAGGGTCAGATTTTGGGGCTCCAATTTCACACTTGTTCCATTTGGTGGCCTCAATGGAAAAAAAAATTCATGGATGTGCCCTTAAGAGGCTAGAGGAATCAGACTGTAGCGGGTGGGGTTTAGCTGAGTATCCAGTTAAGCAGAGCTATGCCCAACAATCTTCCATTGTTCACTTCCCCACAAAGCCTCAATCTGGAGCAAAATATGGCATTCAGATGCCTTGCCAAAGATTAATATTTTCTATTGGACCCTATATTATGACAACATATTAACCTCAGAAAATATGAAAAGGAGAGGGATCCAAGGTCCCTCCAAGTGTGCCTTTTGCCTTTAGTTTGGAATCTTCTCATTGCCTATTTTTGGATTTACATTTCACTATGGTGGCTTGGTTAGTGGTGGTAAATGGCCTTGATATTCAGTTCAAGTAGTAAAATTAACTGAAGCAACTATTTTGGACATTTCATAGTCATTACATAATCTCCTTTCATTGCAAGGCTCTTTTGAAAGGGTCTAGTTTGCATTGTCTAAATTCATATGTTGGAAATCTGGCTGGAAAAAAATTGTGCCATCTTCCAAATAGATGATGAGTGAAATGGAGATGGTGGAAATTAAAGCTAAATCACTGCTATCTTAAAAAATTAATTAAAAATGGAATAAATTCATTCCAGATCAAGATCTAGACAAGTAATAACTTCAATTTCTAGATCGGTTTAATTTTAAATATTCATGTTCTTCTTCCTGACCCAGGGACCTAGGTAAGTATGTCCACAATCATGTTGGTAGTTTCATATAACTCCACAAGAATTTCATCAGTGGAGTCAGACTCAAAAAGCCTTCATTTTTTGTTTTTATGGTGCCTTGAAACGAAACCCTGAACTGGCAGGAGTCGATGGGGTTCTCATTAGTCTAAGAGGGAAGATAGCATGTCCCTATGGTGTTGCAAATATTGACATTGGGATATAGGAAGCTTAGTGCTCCTCAAGACAAGAGAATTCCTTGTTTTATGTAATAGTTCTCACAATTAATATACAAATTAATTATATCAAAGCTAATCATCTCAATATACTTGATGGCCTTCTTATGTGTGAGGGAAATCTGATCCTAGTTGAACCTTTAATACATTTACTAGTAATACACAATAATATTACACCAAATTCTACAACATACCTTATCTAGAATATGGTAGAAAAAAGACAAGAATTATGCATACAACCCTTGATTACAACATTGGTGTTTATAATGAGCCATTTCAGCTCAAAAGAGCTCCTTTTCCACCCTCAACTAAACTCTTTTCACATGCAGATGTCGTTACGGGCAGCCTGATAGAAGGGAATTTTGACCAAACCAGGTTACACAGTGTTCTAGGTAATTTCCCTGCAATAAATACCATTGAAATGTCATTGGAGAGCACATATATAGATCAACAAAATGATATCCATTGACCATATAAATAAGGCATTAATTAATATATTTTAAGCACATGCTAAGAGTCCTTCAAAACATCTAAGAAGCATTGCTGCTTTCTACAGTAAATATCTACTGGATAACCAAAACATTGAATAAGATTCCAAGAGAAATGAAAATTAATATGCATAACTAAAACAAAAAGGCCATAACCCTAAAATAGAAAACCTTTGGAAGGTGTTACACGACATTCTACAAAAATCACTGAATGTCCTTCCTTAGGACTTGATACACATTGAGAAATAGTCCAAATCAATCAATACCATTAAAATGTCACTAGAGAGAACATATACAAGACAACAAACGACATCCATGTACCATAACAGGTAATTTTGATGTATAAAATTGGGCAGAAACATAATCTGGTGAAAGGCATAGGCTTGAAGTAATATGGATGACAAAGGAAATTAACATCTTTAAAGCACATGCTCAGATTCCTGTGCAATTTCTTGGAAAGCTTCGCTGCACTCTACATCAATTATATCCCAAATGCAATGAACATGGAATAAGAGTCCCACAATATTATGAAAAGTGATATGTGTGACCGAACAAGAGTATACCCTTAAAAAGAAAACCTTCAAGCAATCCACAACACTCTACAAACATTGTTGAATGTCCTACCTTGGTAATTTATATGGATTCATTAACAACCCAAATCAATTGCTTGAAATGGATAAAATGACTAAACAAAGCAACAAGTCCTAAAAGGATAGGTCTTTAGAATCTTCCTGTATGAACACAATGTGGAACTTCCACACTAAAACACAAATTTAGGAAAATCACAAAGAAACAAAAAAAAATAGTGTGGGGTAGTGAAATGAAAAAAATATTAATAGAATTGCAATTTCTCTACAAAATTTTCTAGATTTCGAATTTATGGAAGTTTTCTGCCTTCAGTGCTAAAGAAAAATGATAAAGCATATTTCACTAATTGCAGATGAGTAAATTATAACAATATCCAACTTGCATAATTAGCTAGACCGTCTACACAATGAGAAGCATATGAAATTGCCAAATTGTCGATAGAAACTTATCCATATTGAAAATGAAAAATTCAGTAATCCCACCCACAAACTAAATGAACCAATGTTGTAAAGAGAAACAAATCATCATTGTGCATCAAGAATTCACCAAAGTAGAAACCTACAATATGAGTAACTCTGACCTATGACCAAACCCATGGAAAATCAAATTAAAGTTGACCCTGGATGGATTCAAAGATTCACTAAATCCATGGTTGAAGGAATCATGCTAGTGAATTCAACCTAAAAAAGTATCTTAAAGTTCATGCACATAGTTTGACATGTATCAAGATCACAATCGATAACTATGTTATGGATGTGCTTAAACTCAAGCTTTTGAGCACTGCATAGTGTAACCTGCTTGCACTATTCATAATTTAGGTTGCATTTTAATTTGTAGCACTACTTTAACATGGGCCTTTCATATCAGTCACACCCAATTCAAATCACAATGGGCAGACTGAAGTGGACGAGCAACTCATCTAATGGTTACAGATGGAAACCCAAAAATCATTAAGGATCACCATTGTCTTCACTGTTTCTTCATCAACACCTGTACAATAATTTTCTATTGGATATGAACATAAGGGACATGAAATACTTCACCTTCCCTTTGGCTATATTATTTATAACTCAATTTATAATAGTAAAAGGGTTAAGTTGGATTCATACAGTTAGCAGGCTATGGGATAGCTAGTGTTGATGTAAAGCTTCATGTTGTTCATATAATGTTGTACAAGCTTATTCTTTAAATGAGAATTACTAGTTAAGCCACAACCTGATTTATCATGTCATTCCTTGAAATCATTTTATTTGTTTGTATTTATTAAGTAATTGTTGCACCGATTTTTAGGGACTATGTATATAATATTTATTCATTGTAATTATTGTGGATGTGCAGCTTCTGGTAGCATGCAATTGGAATCAATTTGGTATCAGAGAATTGTTTTTCAAGAAGTCGCTAAATATTATACATATTTAAGGAAAAGACTCATTCATAAAGAACGAAGTAAATGGAGGAAGAAATGCAGTCCCATTGAACTACTCGAGATTCAAAGCCAATGTTTCCCAATATGAATATGAATATCGAGTCTATGGATTGAACGCTAACTAATATCGCCCATTTTTTTGCAGAATTTAACATCACGTGTTGAAAATTTACAGGCTTCTATCCACTAGAAACCCTTTAGAAGTAATTTCAAACTCAAAATGAAGTAGTATTGGAGGAGGCTCGCTAATGAATCTGGGTTCCTCTCTCAAAGTGGGAATGAATGTGCAGATTTCATCCCACAATGATCAAAAGGACTTCTTGCAATTGGACAATTGGATTTGTTAGTTGAATTCCTTTTATGAAGTACAATAATTCACGTGTGAAGATTTGAAGTTTCCTTTGTAAATTTATTCATGCAATGTGCACAAAGAAGCTTTGATATGTGAAAATTTACGTGATAACAAAGTGACCCTCAATGCTGCATAAAATAAGACATGGAATAAATTCAACATCACACTACCAAGAATAAATTAATCCTGCTGATTATCATATGGCACAACACCAATGGAGGCAATACAGGTCCAACCAAATAGCAAATTCCAACATTCAGAAGTCCAACCACTATACACTTTAGCAAAATGTGATGGAACAAAAAGCAAAACTAGCAACCAAGGTCATTGGTGGACTAATGGCACCAATTTACACAGAGTTTGATATGCTCGACATTTTCACTCTTGCATATGCCTGTCAAAAAGCTAGGTTAGGAGAGGCTACAAAAAATTGGAGGAAGATTAATAATGTTTTTGCCACTAATTCCAATTAAGGAAAGATGACCATTGCAAAATATGGTATGACCATCAAGCCATTCAACAAAATTTTGTAGCAGAAGACCAACACCACATTAAGGAAGAATTTTTTTCCCTTTTATCATTATCGATAAGTGCAATGGACATTTCAAAGATGGATGTTGGACACTACATTATAGAGAAGAATCAAATGTTGATCATGATAGAGTAAGGAGTGAAATAGATATCGATAACTAACAGTGTGATGGATTGCATCTATTTGATGGCAATTGTACATCCTAGATACATAAAGAGTTGGAAACTATTCTCCATTAATATCCAACTCGGGAAGGATCTTGTGACTTTAGTGTTTGACACTGGAAACCAATGAGACATCATCTCAAAAGCAGTGATAAAGAAGCATAATTTACGTCCAATCATGCATAATTAACCCTATCCCTTGGCTTTTATTAGAAAGAAAAAGTACTTGCTGAATGTGCACGTAAAAGTGGATGAAGTTCCCCATATCGATAGATAATGTAGATGAAGTGGAGTTTAATGTTGTTTCATTCAATGTCTATGATATGATATTCAACTATTCATATCTCTGGGATTGAGATAGTCTATCATCAATGCCTAAACAAAGCAGTTAATTTGGACAACTAGGTCTAAACTCAATTTTGTGATGCTCAGATGAAGATACCAATATTTTTATTGGTGTTACACAGTGTTTTTTCACCGTCCCTGCAATCCCTCATCTCGTAAATTGGAGGAATATTCCCATGACCTGTGAACAGTAAAATGTCCTGAAAACACCTTCATGGCATCCTCCTGCATAAGGAAAAACATTCTCCTGAAGAAAATTTCCTCTGAAAAACCCTAAAAATAGATGTTTTATCCTCGACGCGACTAGCCAGTGCATCCCTCATGCCAATGGGGGGAATTCACACTAGAGGGCGCTAACTGGTGCTCTGTCGATGTGTTTCACTCATGCCAAGCTTATTAAGGAATGTTTTTTAAAAATAAATGGCGGAATTTTGATTCTAACAAACTCCAGAATGAGTCATCAAAAGAAGTTGAGTGGTTTGGCTCTAGATCTCCGTGTATAGGAAGTGGTTTTCCACCTCTCATGGAACCTTCCTAAGAGATAGGGCTTATCCCATGATTATAGGGATCCCAAATTCCTTTCTTCCATCTATAAAAGCTTACCCTCTCCATTTGCTAGCTAGCTGAACTTGTAGGAAGGAAACTATAGTTGGGTAACTATTGAGAGTAGAGCCAAAAAGAACCCCGTAAGAGAGAGAGCTTCGTCCAGATTCTCGATAGGCTTTGTTGAGACACGCTCCGCTGTAAGCCCCGCTAAAGGAAGATCATAGCGTCAGAGCATTTGGTTGTAATATCCATTTTGTCATCTATAATATAAGTGACTCTGATTTTGGTTCCATTCTTGTGTTTACTCTTTTATGTAATGCAACGAATTATATCTTCTCTGACTAATATATAGTTACATGCTTTAAGTATTACATTGTATGTCGTCGTTTCTCTACGTGTGTACAGGTGTCCGGACGTGACGAATGGAAGGATTGTGATCTGTCAAGCTCGGGACGAGGAGCACCGCTTTTTCATCGACAACAGCAACGTGGGATTCGAGATAGGCTACTTATCGCGATCTTTGTCTTTCTTGTAACTAGGAACCAACGTCATTGTGTGATTAGATTATTGCTAGACCCAATCTAGGGCTAGTGGGATCGCCTCTGTCCGCAGAGGGGATTTACCTCCCCAACAATTTTGTGACTCCACTGGGAGTGAGTGGGAGTTAGTAATTCCTCCTTTGGGTTGTTTTTTGGTTTTTGATTGTTTTATTTGCTTTTCTGGTTCACCTTCCTTGGTGTTAAACCCCTGTTCAGCCCCTAGAAGACCATATCCAGTCTATGTTTGTCCATTTTCATCATTTTTCTAGGGTAAACTCGATTGGCACAGTTTTTCCCCTCACAGTCACGCCAATTGGTGCTTGTTGCTAGTTAGGCCCCTGCACCAATGCCTTTTTGGCGCAAATTACATCCAAACAGGCGCGCCAACTCTGCTTGGTGTTAAGGTTTACTTGCTTTGGGGCTCTCTGAGCTTGAGTTTTGGTCCTAGCTCATTTTTTATGATTTCTTGAGTGCTTTGAAGTCATTTTTGAGTGTGTTTAGCCTCTATCCTCCAGTTGTTTGCTTTTTTCTATCAGTTTTTCATTCTAGCCCTAGGGCTTCTAGGTGCTTTAGTGTGCTGAGCCTCCCATGGGAGTTTTGGGTCTTTGCTTTCCCAGTCAACCTCGTTTTTGCTTCTTTGAATTCATCTTGCTGGATTCCATTGAATCATTGTGTTTATTGAGTGATTTCCTTCTCTTTAATTTAATCTCTCTTTGTGTTGCTCCAAGCCTAGATCACATAGTTTGTTTGAGTCTCTTTCGAGATTCTTCTTCTCTTTGAGGGATTTCGTCATCGATTTGAGTCTTGATTGTGTGTGTTTGAATTGAGTGAACTTGTTTTCTTCAACTCTCTCCTTGTCATTTCTTGAATTGGTGTTTCATTAGTTTTTCATTCATTGAGTGCATTTGCTCTAATATATTGAAAAATACAAAAACAAAATCTTTTACGTTTTGATTGGCATAGTGAAAATTGAAAGCTCTTTCGCATTGCTACTATTATAAAACTCTAGAGAGAAGTTTTCTAGTTTCATTAGCTTGCAGTGGAAACAATAGTGGACGTTTTTGTGTGTTCATTTTGTTGTCATTTGAAAGCTCTCAACTCTCTCGTAGATAGCTCTTCATTGAACAAAATGACTTTTTTTGGCATGTAGTTGGAATTTAGAGGTTTTATGAGTTCTGACATTCGATAGGGCCTTGAAATTGAAACATAAATTGAAGATCAACTTTAAAATTTACTGAATTAACCTAAGGCAACATTGAAACATTAACGGAACATCTGGTAGTCTAAGGTAGAGACATGTTCCGGTGTCTTTAAGCCTAGCAGCTGTCACTCGCCATCTGGCTACAGACAGTGCTAGTACGAACTTATGCTCCCCGTACCATCGAGTATATAAAGGGAGACCCCATTAGGTTGCAAAAATTTATCCATAGGAAGTCGAGTCTGCTGCCTTTTACCCGTGATACACCGGACACAACATTCGGGGAGATTACCTATGATCACACACCCATTTAGAGATTGATTCTTTCGGCCTATTTTTGTTTGCCTTGGTTTTTCTCGTGTGTCTTTGTTTTGATCTCTTCCTCTTTTTGCTACAGTCATAGTGGTGGAACCATCACTTTCGTCTACTGGTAGTCCTTATATAGATGATTCATCAGAGGTCTCCCAGTCCTCTGCTGAACATCAGCAGCCCGTTGTATCCGAGTTTCCTGATGGGGGACTATTTATATCTGAAATTCCCTTTGGAGGACCAGTTGACTTCAATTGGCCCTTGTCTAACACCTAGTTTGGATTTGGAGTAGGGGAACACTTCCCTCCTCTTACATCGGGTTCGCCTTTTTTGGCTGTTGTCATACCTCCTAGTCCCTGTCATCTTTTATAAGATCTTATAGCAGGGTCAGATATGGACTCATCCAGTCCTTCTCCTAGTGAGGGAATTCCTACTTCTGGTGAAGAGTACCAGATTTTTCCTGAAGACATCCCCGAGCCTTCTGTTATGTCTTCACCCAGTCCTACACTCCCAGTTGGATATAGGTCTTTAAGTTAGGTCATGGCCGCTATTGCCTCTATGGTAGTATTGACTCCATCCACGACGCCGACCATTCCCACGTTAGGAATGTCACCGCTGACGCCTCTCACGACATCTCCTTTTGTTTCATCGGCACCTGTTAGACCTACTTTCTACGTCGATGCGTCTACACCTATTGTCACTACTCAATCAACTAGGACCTCGTCAGTTCCTGAAGACGTTTATATTGCTTCTGCCATTCTGGAGAATATCTCTCCCGAGGAGTATCGACTGTCTTTATAGCCATCAATCTCCGAAGTTGGTCAGTCCTCTCAAGATCTTAACCGTCCTTACTTTTCCCATTATGGAGCCGATGGTGCTATGATTTATGTATTTCCGTATCAATATGATGAGCAAGGTAACCCTTCATTTTCCTGCTCATGAGGCTTATCACTATATTAATGGTTTTTTTTCTACCCAACCTGGGCAGCCTTCCAATCAACAAGGGAAACCCTTTCAGGGACAAACTTTACTTCAGCAAGGATATGGTTCTGGCCCACAAGGAAAACCCTTCCAGGGACAACCTTTAGCCCAGCCAGGTTATGCATACGACCCGTGAGGAAAACCCTTACAGGGAAAACCTTAGGTCCAATAGGGATTGTTTTACGGTCCGCAAGGGTAGTCTTACAATCCTCAAAGGTCAACCTTTGCAGCCTCACCCTGTGGTCCATCCAGGGCAACCTTAAGGACCTTTAGGGAAATTGGGGTATGAACCTGGACCTCCATACAGTCTTGGGGGGCAACAAAATACTTCTCAACCGTTGGTGCAACCTCAGCAACCTCATTTTCCAATTGGTCAAATTGTTGCACAACCAGGGCCATCTTATGCTCCTGTCACAGGTCAACCTGGTTATCAGGCACAACTTGGCCCTCTCCCGTTATCAGGCCAACTTGCTCAGCCAGGGCAACCTGGTGTCCTTCATCAGCTGGGTCAACCTGTTCAACCAGGACAACCTACTCAGCCAGGTCAACCTGCACAACCTGTTAACCCTGCTTGGAAGCCATTCTATTCCATGCCACAACCAAATCCATCTGTGCACTCGACTTATCAGACTCAGCAGGGTCCCACTTACCAACAGCCCGTTCAACCCCAAGGCAGATATTAACTTCAAGGTCAGCCTTGACTGGTTTACAACCTGCCCCAAGGTCCTGGTTATTACCTTCAACAACTAGGCTATACTTATACTCTGTAGTCAAATCCATACACTTCTCAAACGGGGCCCACATATAATCAGAATCAGTACCCTGATTATCAACCCCCGTATCCTAGTTTTCAGCCGTCATATTAACCCAATTATATGGCTTATACCCCCTATGGTCAAAATCCTCTCAGACAGAACCAATGGGGGCATAATTATGCTCAACCAGGCCAGAGTACAGGTACAGGTCCTTATTGAGGACCTGACATGCCTTTTAACCCTAAATTTCCTTTTCTCACCACGTTGTAATTACTGAACGTGTCTAAATTGACCAATGATCCAATTCTTCATAATCCAAATTGGCCTCCAGTTCCAGCGAAGGTGCTTGGTGATTGTCCTAAATTTGAGGGTAAATTTGGAGAAGACTCCCAAGCACATGTCAAGACATACCATTTGTGGTGTTCTTCGAAATCTTGGATAGATGACTTGATTCGTCTACGTATTTTCTAGCGCACTCTCACCGGTGCTGCTACTAAATGGTACATAGAACTACCCCATGGTATTTTTCAAGATTTTAATACTCTAGCTATTGCATTCCTGACGCATTTCCAATTACCAGTTCATTATGAAGCCGGGACGCATCTCCTAAAATCTCTAAAATAGGACCGCCACTCATATTTCAGATCATATTCACGAATGGAGACGTCGTCGTCGTCTGATCAAGTTTGAAAATTCTGATTAGCTTCTAACTCACTGGTTCACTACCTCCTTTGTCAACAATATTGCACAAGACATTGCTATGGGGGCATGTGTAACCAAGGAACAAGCCATTGCTCGTGCCTAGTACCTCGATTTAGTGTACTCTCAATCCAGCACGTTATACAATATCTTGACTGATGCCCCACGACCAGGGACCTCTAAAGCACTAGCTACCCTGTCGGTTGACGGTGTTATTGGTTCCGTCTCTCAAACTTCTCGCAAGTCTTCTAATGGGAAGCAGAAATCAAATTCTTCCAACAATTCTGCTCCTCCAGCTACTCCGGATTCTGGTAAGACCACGAAAGTCAACGCCGTCCAGGCCAATCCTGTGGACAAGAATTTTAAAGGGAAGAAGAAGGTCAAAGGCAAAGCCAAATCCGATGCCTTGAAACTAGAATCCTCCAAACCACGTGCTGATGATGGTTTGCAACGGAAATCGAAGTACCCTTTCCTGATCTGTGATGAAGACCACTACACCAAAGATTTTCCTAGATGATCCAAGGTTAGTAAACTTCTTAAGGGCTCTAAGGGAACCCCGACAGTTCTTAAAGAACCTTTTCCATCTCAGCAGACCCAGATGGTCAAGTAGCCTTTGCCATCTGCACCGTTTGGGTCTCAGGTTTTCATGATGAATGGTGCTGCACCTGTTTCTATTACCACTCGGTCGAAGGATTATGCCGAATCACGCCAGGCAGCTGGGAAGGAAGTCATTGATGGCCCGCCTCCCCTTCTTGCCTCTGGTCCTCTTGAGATTGAGAAGCCCAGTGCTGAACCTGTTGTATGGCCACCTTCAAAAGGTGTTCTCCACAAGTCTTCCTATAATCCGAATGCCCATGCTGCTCAACATTACAACATTTTTTAGGATTTGGCACAGGCGCCTTCCGCAATGTTTGCATTGGAAGTACTTCAGAGTTTTTCGTTTTAATGGAAAGCTTTGCTATCTGCAATTGGTGGCATTGACCCTATCGATTCTAGCCTTCTCATCTTCGATCTAGAGAATTTCATCCCTCGACTTCCGCACCAGATTTACCTTGTTATACAAGTCAGCATTAACGACCTCAATATTCACAGAGCCGTTGTGGATGAAGGTGCCTCTACCTGCGTTATGTCATTTGCTTCCTGGAAGGCCATCAGCTCTCCAGCCCTCACTTCCTCTCCCAATGCCCTCGAGGCATTCGATGGTAGGGAATAAAAACCCTTAGGTGTTCTTGTGATTATACCGATTACATTGCAAGGTAAGACAGTCAACGTCGAAGTGGAAGTTTTTGATGCCAAACTCAACTACAATCTTCTACTCGGTTGCAGTTCGACCCACGCCATGTTGTGCATTCCGTCCACCCTCTTTCGAATTTCGAAGTTTTCAGATAAGGGAAAGATTGTTACTATAGACCAGTTGTCTTTCTTTACCTCATCCTCTGAGAACAACGTGCCATACGTGGATCAAATTCCTAATCCCCTCGACAGTATAGGACCAGGTATTTTCAAGGACCCTGTTCTCATGGGTATTTTTCCCATTCCACCACCGAACACCATTCAAGTAAACATGATCTCTAGGTCGGATGACTCGTGGATCATCCCTTCTCCTGAACAGGTTGCCTCTTTTGGAGATTCGATGCCTTTGACCCTATTTGAAATCAATTATTGTGAGATTGTTGCCACATTAGATCCTCCTCCTGCTGATAATGCTCCTTTGAGCATGTCTCTTGATGTTTATTCTCAATCCCCTTGGCTCGGCGATGCAGATTCGCCTGATCCTTTGAGAGAAGTTTTTCCATCTGACGAAGCTATCGTGGAGACTATGTCTTTCAAAGATATTCCATGGAGTGATGGAAATCATCGTTCCTCGTTCATGCACAGCCTGGGGAAAATTTCTAATTGTCTTGAGAGTTTTGCATCTCAGGTTCCCTCTCCGCCTCTCCAAATGCCAATATTGACTCATGAAGTATTTTCAGAAGGAAATCTGAGTAATATTACCCAAACAATACCTATCGACATCTCCATTAAACTGGGGGTCATCGAGAACATCCATGTGGGCGTTACTTGTTCTCCAGATGAGATTCAAGTGTACACTAGCCTTTTCCGTGAATTCCGTGATGTTTTCGCATGGTCTTATGAAGAGATGCTTGGGATTGATCCCAGTATCGTTGTGCACAAAATTTCCACCTATCCTTGTGCAAAGCCTGTGTGCCAGCGTCTGCGTCCAATGCATCCTCGGAAAGCTGCTACTATAAAAGCTAAAGTTGAGAAAATTCTTAAAGCAGGCTTCATATATCCGATCCCTCTGACAAAGTGGGTTTCCAAGATTGTCCCCATGGATAAGAAGTAGGGAAAAATTCGAGTCTGTGTTGACTATCGAGATATCAATCAGGCTTGCCCTAAGGACAACTATCCCACCCCCTTTATAGATCAGATCATTGATGATTGTTCGGGGAGTGAGATATTTTTCTTTATGGATAGCTTTTCGGGTTATAATCAAATCAATATCCTACCATCCGATAAACATAAGATTGCTTTCATCTGTCTGTGGGGAACATTCACCTATAAGAAGCTCCCTTTCGGCTTAAAAAACACTGGAGCTAGCTTCCAGCATGCCATGTATTACGCCTTTCATGACATACATAATGTTGTTCAGCCATATCTGGATGACCTGTCGGCTCATTCAGCTCTGCGCGAAGACCATCCCGAACATCTCTGCCAGATTTTTCTCTGTTGCAGACGTTACAAAATCAGGCATAATCCTCACAAGTGAGTCTTCTACGTTGACTCTGGTCGACTTTTAGGATTCATTGTCTCTAAGGACGGGATTCGCCTTGACCCTCTCAAGGTCGAAGCTATTTTTAATCTCCCCTCCCCATCCTCACTGCATCAACTTCAGAGTCTTCAAGGGAAAGTGAATTTCTTATGTCGCTTTATCCCGAACTATGCAGAGGTAGCCAAAGGGTTTATGCGTCTTCTAAAATAGGACATCCCTTTCTGTTGGGACAAGATTTCTCAGCAATATTTTGATAACCTTAAGATGTTGCTCATCAACGCTCCATTAATACGTCCTCCAAACTATCGTCGCGACTTTACCCTCTATTTGGTTGCTGCATTCAACACAATTACCATGGTTCTAGTACAAGATGATGATGATGGTAACGAACATGTGGTTTATTATCTGTCTTGGAATCTCCTTGACACTGAAAAGTGTTATTCCCACATCGAGAATTTGGTGCTGGCCGTGGTCCAAGCTGTTCAATGGTTTCGCCATTACATCCTGTTGCGCACAGTAACCATGATTTCCAACTGCAAACCCATGACTTACATTTTGTTTCAATAATTTCTGGGGTGAAAGTACTCAAAATGGATTGTGATCCTTCAAGAGTTCGATTTGGAGTTCACTACTACCAAATTGAAGAAGTCACTAGTTTTTGCTAATCTCATTTTCTCCCTCCCTACTGACTCTGTTCCATCTCAATCCGAGGATCATATCCTAGACGAAACTCTCTTCTTAATTAGCACTCTTGATCCATGGTATGGCGATATCATCGTGTACCTCTAGACATCTACCTTCTAGTCTGAGTTAACAAATGATGCTTGATGCCGTGTTTGACACCAGTCGCAACCATATCACATTGTCGGAGATACCCTATATCGGGTCGGAGTCGATTCTGTACTTCGCCGATGTTTGACCTTAGAAGAGGCTGAGAAAGTTCTGAATGACTGTCACAGTGGCTCCTGTGGTGGTCACATGTCTGGTTATGCTACCGCACAGAAGATCCTTTGTGCGGGATTTTTCTAGCCATTTATATTTAAATACTGTATTGTTGGAGTGCGTAAGTGTCATGCATGCCAGATCTTCCAACGCAAGATGCATGCGCTGCCTCTCCCATTACATCCTGTCATTACCATGGGCCCTTTTGCCAAACGGGGCATTGATTTTATGACATGTAGCCCTCATCGGCTGGGGGGCATGCTTATATCATCATTGCCGTAGATTATTTCACCAAGTGGGCCGAAGCGATGCCTACACTGGCCGCAGACGGTAAGACAGCTGCTCAGTTCATTTTCAACCATGTGATCATGCGTTTCGGCATTCCTCAAGCAATCGTCATTGATCATGGCTGTCATTTTTGGGGCTACATGATGGAAGATTTGACATCTAGGTTGGGCTTGCGTCATGACAGCTCAACGCCATATTACCCCCAGGAAAATGGCCAGGTTGAGGCCGTGAACAAGGTGCTTGTCACAATGCTTCAACGAACAATTGGTATACAAAAAGTGAATTGGAATCACCAGTTGTTTTCAGCTCTTTGGGCCTACCGAACATCAGTGAAAAGTGCGACCGAGGTCACACCATTTCAGTTGGTGTATGGTCTGGAAGCTACTCTTTCGGTTGAATGTGCGATCCCTTCACTAAAGTTGGTTGTGGAATTACTACCCAATACTTCTTCAGAGGAAGAACGTTTCCTATATCTCGAAAGACTGGACGAAACTCGCCGCTTGGCTGCTTTGGTTATCGAGGCACAGAAGAAGCGGGTTAAAGCTCATTTCGATCAAACGGTTTCTCTGTGCTCTTTTATTGAAGGAGAGATCGTCCTATTGTATGATCAAGCTCACAATAAGCTTGGGGTTAGAAAATTCCAACCTATGTGGCATGGGCCATATATCATAAAACGTGTATTGAAAAATGGGGTTGATGAGCTGATTGATTATGAAGGTCTCCCTTTGGCACAACCCAGAAATGGGTTGTATCTGAAAAAAATATTATGCTTGAATCGTTCTTGCGTAGTATATGTACATAGGTGATTTTTTCATTTTTGTGCATGTGTGGTGTGGTGTGCGTTGTGAGCATTTTCTGCTTATTGGGTCTTCCTGATTGTGGATATGTCTATTACTCCTTATGTCGGTTTCATGGATGGTGCCTCCCGCAGTACCAAGAACCTGTCTTTGGCAGCCTGGGTAATTTACGAACCTGCTTGTGAGTTGGTTAATTTACAAGGTGTTTGTCTAGGGCCTGCTACAAATAATGTCACGGAATATAGTGCGGTTTTGGAATTATTAAGCGAGGCTGTCAACCTCGGTATTCATGCATTGCTTGTATATCTAGACTCACAGCTTGTGGTTTTATAGCTCAATGATCATTATTCAGTTATAAACCCATGTATTTTAAGACTATATCTACATATTTTTTTACTGGAAAGAAATTTAGATTACACCACATATCTTCATATACCAAGACGAATGAATACACTAACAGATGTAGTAGCCAACATGGTATTAGATAGACATTTACACAATTTGTAAAAACATCATCATATGTAGGTGAGATCCATGTAGAAATAGATGTATATATATATGTTGAATGTTTGCAAACGTGTGCATCATATAAAACCAAAAAATATACATGTTTTTGTCAATTACATCCAGAGACAACATGTCTCTCAAAAATATGCAAATAAAAGCCTAGGCGACTAAGCAGCATGGTGCTCATGGTAGCCCGTCACTGCCCGCACCAACTGACTTAGTAAGCGGTGGAGGTGACTTGGCACCCCTATGGTGTGCCTATGATAATCTAAAGGGACATTAGCCAGGTGAGCATAATCTGGGACTCCACGAGCAATCCCCTCCAAGTTCTGTACAAGCGCATCCACCTTGCCCCCCTCACCTTGAGGGTCATAAGCGAGGGGGGTCCTCCTCGCCACTGGTGACATCTCGGCAGGCCTCTCTGGGTCGACATATCATACATATAGGATTCACTGTTAGAACATGCATGTATACTAAAAAATCATAAAACTCATAAAATCAAAAAATAGTCTTACCCAGCTCCTCATCCCAGTCCTCTCCTTCTGGGAGCGGAAGGTCTGGGTCTCTAATGAAATCAGTGCCTGCATAGGTTCGGTCCTCTACGACGATCAGCTGTCATCGGAGCCATCCAAAGAACTCAGGCCGCCATGACATTTTCTGGCCGCGCTCTTCCCTGGGCATCAATGCTGCCCATTGAGCCATCCGTGGCTCTCTCAATGGTTGATCCAGGACTATAGCCCCCTGGCCCTGGAAGATAGGTAGTCGTTCTAGGAAGAATGATACCAAGATTGACCCATATCCAAACTGCTTCAGTTTGGTATTTTTGCATTTGTTCAATTTCTGTTTGATGTTCATAGTCATGACTGTGGCCCAGTCAAACACTATGGGATTCATGCACTCCGATGCAAGAAGGAGCTGTGTCTTGGTAGCCTCATGCGGTGCCTGCGACCCTGCAGCCTACGTGATAGTATGTAGCACCACTCTGAGTGCTAGGTCAGGAAAAGTATGGATGTCAACTTTGCCACTACCTAATCCCTCTTGTGCCCCTGGGCACACCCTCTCCATGACCATCGAAATTTTTTCACCAGAAGGCTTGGTGCCTGTCAAGATAGGAATTGGACCTCTGCATGACAGTCTAGTGATAAAGTACACGTCTGACACTTCAAGTTCAAGTACTTGATCTCGGAGTTTAAAATTCTCCTCGTCCTCATCCTAGATACTAATCAAATATTGCAGTAGTTCGGGCTGAGCCCGAAGACACGGCGTTAGGAAGAATTTCTTCAAACCACAATTTTAGAAAGCATTCATACATTGCTCATTCTCCATTTCCATTTCATCTTCCTCACTGTGCTCTCTTTCCTTCCATTAAATAACCATTCTCACTGAGTACCTACACCAAATCAAACATAGGAGAGTTAGAAACCTTCTCAAGTATTCAAATTTCCTTTTCATTGGTTCATTTTTGAGAATTTTTGGCCAGAATTTGTGTTGCGCCGTTGGCGCTATTGTCTGGCTAACAGTCGCACTAGTTGGCGCGACCTCTGTGTAAAATAGAGAAGATTGGCACGGGTCCGTGCCTGGTATCTGTGCCAACCGCGAATCCCTGGCTTTTGCAATTACTCTCCCGAGGGAGGCCAAATGACAATGAAAAACTATGAAATATAGCTTAAACGATGGCTAATGGAAGTGGCTCTTACCTAGAGAAGACAGAATCTGAATTCATCCACTGGATTGTTCACAATCGTCACCTCAAGATCATAAGGGAAAAAGCTCACAATCGCTCTGCACAGAGGTAAAAAGGTAAAAAGTAAATAAGTTTTTACTATTGGTCATATTTATAACTTTTCAAAATCAAATTTAGGTTTTGAGACTTGTTTTTCCAATATTTCACTATGTTTTGTCGAAAAATGGGTTTTACACTTGCTTTTTGTGCAATGAAAGGTTTTCACGTGGTTAGGATGACGACACCAGTTATATTTTATACTTTTTCGGACTCAATAAAAAAACAAAAAAGTCACTACTCGAGTCACCTTTCAGCTCTTTTTTGACTCTCTAAAACTGAAAAGATCACCGAGTCGCTTGTCGTTTTGATTAGGAAACGATATCTACCCAGTATACGTTTACCCCTTTTTCGGGCTGGGATAGATTACTTACGAAAAAGGAATACCCTAGCCTATCATGACTAGGAGGTTATCTCAGACATAGTTTTCTACCTTTTCGGATCTGAGGGAGTATCTACAAAAAGGGACTGCTGGAGTTTTCTTTTCCGTTGTCTTTTCAAACTCTCTAAACATGAAAAGACACCGAGTTATTCCTTTGTCAAACTCGTTAAAAACCGATGACATTGAACTCCATCGTAATGACGTTACTCGAGTTCCTCCTTCCTAGGGCTCGTTAAATGTTCTAGGTTGGATTTTTCCAAAGGAAAAAATTATATTGCAAGCATATGCTATCCACTTCAAGCTTGTTTTCAAAAATAATTGGGGTACTCGCTAGAAATGGTGGGGGAAAATGAAACTAGTATCATAGTCGTGTCAGCAGTATGTCACTCTTGAACATGGCACTTGTCTGCATTCATGTTGGGTTGGGGAAATCTCATCTCGTTTTTTGCTTGCCTCCGTGGGTTTCAGTAATCCATTTTGACAGCTCATCTGCTCTTTTCCACGTCATCATGACCTCAAATCCTCTGATGTCAAATACTGCCAAATCCAGTGTCGTGTCGCTGATATGTTCAAGAGAAGTTGGCCTCTGCAGTTTTCAACCTCCCTCTGATTCTCTATTGATATTGATTCACAAACACCATGTTCCTCTCTCTCGTGTTAATGATGTGGGAAACACTATGGCCCACCTTCGATCAAGGTCACTTCCTGTCAACTTCAGCTTATTATCCAGGGAGCTGATCTAAAGACTCCTTTCAGGTACCTTGGAGCCTGCATGCTTTAATGGAAGGTTCTTCGCATTCGACACAAGTTTTTCATTATTAGCCTTCGATCGAATGATTCTGCAGGTGTTCGACGCCAGCTCACTGTTCACAATCCATAGATTGTACCTCTTCTACCTTGACAGCCATCTGTTGGGAAAAATATTGAGAGGGGGGGGGGGTGAATCAGTATTTAGGGCATACTCAAAACTTTTACTTTTTCATGCTCTAAAACCCATACGCTACTTTAATGAACCAGACTCGCATATATACGCGGATACCCTTCACAAAACTTGCGTATATGCAGACATCTTGTTATGCCATTAAATCTTAACTTAGATCTTTGGAACATTCATTCATATGATGTTTAGTTAACAGTAAGCAGTGCAGTAATAATAGAATAAACCATCACACATAAGCATCACACATGAACACCAGGATTTTAGGTGGAAACCCAAGTCGGGATAAAACCACCGCTGCCGTTGTCTCAGCCTTCAATATTTTATTATAAAGAAAACATCTTACAACTATGTACTGGCGCAGACTCATACCAGTACGCAGGCACCCACCTGCACTCGTTTACCAACCTCTCCTGGAAGGGAGCTACGACCCCCTGCTCTCGTTTACTAGCCTCACCTGGAAGGGAGCTATGACCCCCTGATCTCGTTTACCAGCCTCACTTGGAAGGGAGCTACAACCCCCTGACTGAAGGCTACAACCCTCAGCACCACCATGGACCACGTTTCATCAATTTTCACACTGGATCCAAAAGCTTCCTTTAGAACACAACTTGCAGGTCACGTTTCATCATATTTTTAGACTGGACCCACTCCACACATTTAAGCTCAATCATACATCAAACTGATACTTATAACTTCACCAACAAATAGTAGTAATCAACAGAACAGATCAGACATCTCATACCACAGTCTTCAACAAACCCTAGTTTTTCATACGCGCTTTCCTTTCAATGATCTGGCGTATATACGCACCTTCATGCATATAAACCCGTGTATACCTCTGCACATACTTCAGAACTGATTTCACTACCCATACGTGCTTTCGCTTTATAAAACCCACGTATATACGCGCTTCCGCTGTAATAAACTAGCGTATAGATCTTCAATCATTACAGAGCAGTATACTTCTTCAAATCAGATATTCAGTTCAGATTTAACCCTTCACTTCAGACAGATGTTCGCCTCATCTCAGATCTAAACATTCCATAAACAGATCTAGAAGATACAACTACATTTCAGATCTAGATAACCTTCATCATCATTTTCTTCATAGGTGCATCACAGATTCAGATCTATCATCAACCTGTTACCCTTTCCATTCAAACATACTTCAGAGTGAAGTATTCATTCAAACCAACACTCATGCATACCATTTCACAATGATTTTCTTCTCCTTATATAGGTTTACCCTTTTTCAATACCATGAGCCAAAACCACATTACTTCCAATGGTATTCCTGGATGGGATCACATAGACAACCCAGCGCTCAATACAATGGGTTAATACCATGGTAGTAACCCTTGGTTTTACATATTTAGAGCACTTTTAACCATACGCGACTTGGCACGTACTTTTCCGCGTGCATATGCTACTTCCATGAAGTAAACCCGCGTATGCCTTGAAACACACACTTTTAACACATACTGAAATTCCTTTCATCATTACAACTGAGTTTCTCTGTAGATGCATCATATCACATCAGATTTACATCATTACCAAGTCCATCAAGTCAAGAATAACTTCATCAAGTAGGTTGCCATCATGTTCATCAAGTGTTGCCATCATCTTCATCAAGTGGGTTGCCATCAAGGACAACACTCTGCATCATATTGCCAACGCCATCGTCATTATTTGTGGTTCCTCTCGCATCTGTTAACAACTTTTATTATTGGCTGATAATCAGACGATGTTCTTGCATTTTCGAATTCAACTCACTTATTCGCATGCTCGGAATTGTACTCTGTTCGGGTTGAGATGGAGCGCAAGACCGTGGATCTTGTCTAATAAAATCCAGGCTACAGATTCTTTGTGGATTATCATGATTTATTACATGACTACTTTGATTGGATGGCTGCGACCATACCTGAGTCTACTTCTTGATCCTTCTTTGTTGGATGGTTGCGTCCATACCTTAGATCCCGGTTATTTTACACTCTATTATGGATGGTTGCGCCCATACCACATATCATGTATCAGAGATATCAGTTGTATTTTTATTTGCAGGTCTTTCAATGGCAGTGTTTTCAGTTGGGCGTGTTCTCATAAAGTATTTCACCCCTCCCTCTCTTTCGGACCTCATGCTTTAGGGGGCATCTATTACACAACATTTTTTCACCGTCCCTGCAATCCCTCATCCCGTATATTGGAGGACTATTCCCATGACCTGTTAACAGTAAAATGTCCTAAAAAAACCTTCATGGCATCCTCCTGCATAAGGACAAACATTATCCTGAAGAACATTTCCTCTAAAAAACCCTAAAAATAGATGTTTTATCCTTGGCGCGATTAGCCAGTGCATCATTCACGCCAATGGGGTGAATTCACACTAGAGGGCATGCTAGCTGGCACTCTGTCCCTGTGTTTCACTCGCGCCAAGCTTATTAAGGAATTTAAAAAAAAAAAAAAATGGTGGAAGTTTGATTCTAATAAACTCCAGAATGAATCATGAAAATAAGTTGAGTGGTTTGGCTCCGGATCTCCATGTATAGGAAGTGGTTTTCCACCTCTCATGGAACATTCCTAAGAGATAAGGCTTATCCCATGATTATAGGGATCCAAAATTCCTTTCCTCCATCTATAAAAGCTTTCCCTCTCCATTTTCTAGCTAGCTAAACTTGAAGGAAGGAAACTATAACTGGGCAACTGTTGAGAGCATAGCCGAAGAGAACCCCGTAAGAGAGAGAGCTTCGTCCATATTCCCGATAGGCTTTGTTGAGACATGCTCCACTGTAAGCCCCACCGAAGGAAGATCATAGCATCAGATCATTTGGTTGTAATCTCCCTTTTTTCATCTATAATATAAGCGACTCTAATTTTGGTTCCATTCTTGTGTTTACTCTTTTATGTAATGCAACAAATTATATCTTCTCTGACTGATATATAGTTACATTCTTTAAGTATTACGTTGTATGTCATCGTTTCTCTGCGTGTGTATAAGTGTTTGGACGTGATGAACGGAAGGATTGTGATATGTCAAGATAGGGACGAGGAGCACCACTTATTCATCGACAACAGTAGTGTGGGATTCGAGGTAGGCTACTTATCGCGATCTTTGTCTTTCTTGTAGCTAGGAACCAATGTCATTGCGTGATTTGATTGTTTCTAGACCCAATATAGGGCTAGTGGGATCGCCTCTGTCTGCAGAGGGGATTTACGTCCTCAACAATTGGGTTCCTCTTTCAGAGAGGTGTAAGATCGATCTAAAGATCATCTTGATCTGATGAGAAAAAAATTTATTTTTAATCTATTCAAAATATGTGCAGGTCGACCTTAAGGTTTTACACCTCTAGAAAATATGTCACACACCCTCACTGATGGATATAAATAAGGTCAACGTTAGAGGAAATTTCACTCATCTCATCATCACACATATTTCTCTCTCCACTTCTGATTCGTTTGAGCTACTTGGAGGAAATATATGGTTGACACGTGGGAGAAGGACGAAGACATTTCTCCTGCAGCTAGGGTTTCCACCCCAGGTTTGACCAGCATTGACTTTGGTAAACGCATGGTCAAAAGGATTTGAATTTTGGCATATTATTCGATTTCTGTTGTCTGTAAATTTTTGCACAATAACTGCGGTCAAAGGTTGACTGTAGACTGTGCTGTTGTTCTGCGTTGACTTTTCTGGGCAACATTGACTTTTCTGTGGTTGAATTTGAGTTGACAGTTTGGCTATTTTGAGGGTGATGTGGCACATATACTGTGATGGATGACTGATAAGGCTTTTCTAGTTGAAGCATCTTGCTGATTGCTGTAACGCACCAACAAAAATATATATTTTTAGCTTGTCTTTTGTTGATCTACTGTTATGTTCTATAAGCATTTTACTTTATTGCTTATGTGATTGCTATCTAAAATTGAAGAGAAAGTAAAGTTGCGTCAAGCATAGAACATAGAAAATCTACATAAATTTACATGGTATCATATTTGAGGTGAAGACAAAGCCATAATTTGTAGCAATCATTGAAGAAGAGGATGGGTTCCTCAAAATACAATGGCTTCAAGGCTGATGACAAATTGACTGGGAAGGATGACTTCCATGCTTGGAAGATGACATTGGATCTTATGTTGGAAGACCAAGAAGTCATGGACTATGTGCAGGGTAAAATCCAAGAGCCTCCATCCACTGCAATTGCTTCCACCAAGACAAAGTATAAGAAGGGGGAGATAAAAGCAAAGCTGATGATCAGGGACTCAATTCGAAAGAGTTTGATTGCCTAAATCTCTGAGTTGGGCACATCAAAAGAAATTTATGGTAATTTGGTCAACATGTTCAAGGCCAACAATGCGAATCAAGTACTATTATTCAAGAATCAATCGAAGAATCTGAATAAAGGCAGGGATGAGTCTGTTCAATCATACTTTCTGAAGCTGATCGAGATTAGGAACAATCTACTGGCTATTGGGGAGACAATAGTTGATCGAGACATGGTACTCACCGCACTTGGAGGGTTCCCATATGAATGGAATGTGTTCAACACTAGCATTATAAATAATAATGTGATACCTAACTTTGACGAAGTACTATCGCGATGCATTCAAGAACATACAAGAATGAAGGAGTATGAAAATGAATGAAATGCTACCTACACTACTCTTTCTAGAAAGAATAAATTTGGTGGTCCAAAGAAAAAAGGAAGAGCAGGGGCCCAAGGAAAGAAGGGAAAGTGTTACACTTGTCATAGGCCATGTCAATATGCAATAGAATGTCCTTTCAAGAAGGATTCTCTCGATGGTGATGAAAAAAACAACAACTGGAGGAATGAAAATCAAAGGAACAACAGGTTCAAAGGAAAGAGGAAGGCTCCCTCTGGCAGAAATGGTCAACCTTTAAAAAGGTCAAGAAACTCTAGGTATGAGGAATAAAATGTTGTTGATAAAAGAAATGAATACATTCTTGTATCTACCCTCTCTGCTGCATCTCCACTTGACACTATGGATGTTTGGTTGATAGATAGTGGTGCCTCAAGGCAAATCACTGGGTTCAAGGAAGCACTCTTTGATATAGTTGAGAAGGATACCAATCTGGAAATTATCCTTGGAGATAATGCCATATATCCCGTGAAAGGGATAGGGACTATGACCCTCCACTTGTCTGAAGGTCAAGTCCTCTGCTTGCAGGATGTACTCTATGTACCAAATTTGAAGAAGAACCTTGTGTCTATATCAACCATGGAAGACAAAGGTTTCAATGTGGCATTCATTGATGGAAAAGTGTGCATGTGGAAGAAGAGCTTCGAGGAAGCTATCACGATTGGGTTTAGAGTTGATAAAATCTACCAGGTTGGAGGAAGTCCACTGGGAGCGATGACATGTTATACTATCTAACAAACTGAATTATGGCACCAGAGGTTTAGACATCTTCACTACAAATCCCTTCCTAAAGAAAGGAAGGTGGTGATAGGGATGCTCGAGTTCTCAAATAATCACGAAGGTGTATGTCAAGGTTGTGCCGAAGGAAAGCATACATGGGGACCTTTCCACTCAAGTGTCACAAAGGCATCTGATGTCTTGCAATTAGTACATTCTAATCTGTCTGGTATGCTTCCCGTGACATCCTTGGGAGGATGTTCTTATTATATGACATGCATAGATGAATTCTCTCGCAAACCCTAGATATTCTTCTTGAAGAAGAAGGATGAGGCTTTCATGTGGTTCTGTACCTTCAAATCCTTGGTGGAAAATCTAACAAGGAAGAATATCAAGATTTTGAGTACTGATAATGGCACTGAATATGAGATGAATGAGCTCAAGAAATTTTTCAGAGAAGCTAGAATTAAGAGGTAGACCATAATTGTCTATACTCCTGAGCAGAATGGAATTGTTGAATGAAAGAACAGGACCATTGTGGAAGCTGCCCGTGCAATGCTATGTGACCAGGGTATACCAAATTTTATGTGGGGAGAAGCTTCCACTACCATGTACATACATAACCGATGCCTGCATTCTGCTCTGGACTCCAAAACTCCCGAAGAGGTTTTCACTAGTAAGAAACTTGACATCTCACATTTTAGATTTTTTGGATGTCCTATTTATTTTCATGTACCGAAAGAGAAGAGGAGCAAGCTAGATACTCCTGGGAAGAAGGGAAGGTTTATGGGCTACAAAGAAACTTCAAAGGCCTATAGAGTCTATTTTCCTCGTCAAAGGGAAGTGGAGATATGCCGTGATGTCACTTTTGACGAAGATGCTTCCCTGAGGAAAGTAGTCAATCTTATGAGATCTGAGGAAGACCATGAAGCAAGGCTTGGAAATCAACAAGGACTGAAGGATGAGACAATGCCTGATGTTAAAGGATCGATGGACCCGATTGATCCACCTCCTTCACTGGGAAATAGACCATCATGGCTCAGGGACACTCTCGAGGATGCCGAGGGACATATGGCCCTAAGGGGGACATTCCGTGAAAGAAAGAAGTTGAGTAGATACCAAGGGTATCTAGCAGCCATGAGTACTATTGTACAATCTCAGCCTAGATATTTTGAGGTAGCCGTAAAGCATCAAGTCTGGAAGGATTGTATGAATGAATAGTACGAGTCCATAATGAAGAATTATGTCTGGAATGTGGTTCCAAGACTAGATGACAAAGCAGTTGTCACATCAAAATGGCTCTACAAGATCAAGCATGGATCTGATGGAAGTGGTGAAAAATTCAAGGAAATATTCGTTGCCTGTGGCTTCTCTCAAAAGGAAGGCATAGACTATGATGACATATTTGTACCTGTGGCCCGATATACCACCATTCAATTTATCATAGCCCTTCCTGCTACGTAAGAATGGAGTCTTCATCAGATGGATGTGAATACCACATTTCTGCATGGTTCGATAAAGGAATAGGTGTATGTAGAGAAACCTCTGGGGCTCGAAGTCTAGGATTGGGACACCCATGTTTTCAGGTTGAAGAAATCCCTCTATGGGCTAAAGCAAGCCCCCAGAGCTTGGTATGAGAGGATAGATCGCTACATGATGAAGTTGGGCTTCACTTGTAGTAATGCTAATCCGAACCTTTAATTAAAGGTTGATAGAGAGAAGCCTCTCATTCTGGTGCTGCATGTGGAAAAATGCTTCCTAATAGGTGTTGACCCTCTCATTCATCAGTGCAAGAGGGAGCTCGCTGTTGAGTTCGAGATGAAGGACCTAGGATTGATGCACTATTTCCTAGGCCTAGAGGTCTGGCAGAGACCTTGTGAGATTTTCATTTCTGAAGGAAAATAAATTGTGAAGCTTCTGAAAAGATTTGGTATGGTGGACTCTAAGTCCATGTCGACATCGTTGGAGCTCAACTTTAAGAAGTTCAGTGACAGCGCTGCTGGGCCCATGTTAGCAAATACTACTGAGTATCGTCAACTCATAGGCGCCCTAATGTTCTTAGTGAACACCCTTCTAGATATATGTTTTACAATGAACACTTTGAGTCAACAGATGGTTGAGCCTCATCACACTCACTGGGTTGGTGCCAAGAACCTTCTGAGGTACCTTCGGGGCATGATAAACCATGGGCTGAGATACACACCCGGGAGCATGACACTCCCTGGATATACTGATGCTAATTTGGCTGGCAGTGTGATGGATTGTAAAAGCACATCGGGATGTTACTTCTCACTTGGATCTAGTTCAATATCATGGATGAGCAGGAAGCAGAAGTCAGTGGCTTTGAGCACCACGAAGGTCGAATACATTGCAGCGAGTATGGCATATTGTAAAGCAGTTTGGTTGCGAAAGCTCTTCAGGGAGCTATTCAGGCAGTGCTAGATACCATCGTGATACTCTGTGATAACCAGAGGGGATTTTATTGTTCGGGAATCCCATGTTCCATGATCGATCCAAGCATATTGATATCAGGTACCACTTTATCTGGGAATGTTGTTCCAAGACCGGAGGACAAAGTAATTGTCACCTCAAAATGGCTCTACAATATCAAGCATGGATCTGATGGAAGTGGTGAAAAATTCAAGGCAATATTCGTTGCCTGTGGCTTCTCTCAAAAGGAAGGCATAGAATATGATGAAATATTTGCACCTATGACCCGATATACCATCATTTGATCTATCATAGCCCTTGCTGCTATGCAAGAATGGAGTCTTCATCAGATGGATGTGAAGACCACATTTCAGAATGGTTTGATAAAGGAAGAGGTGTATGTAGAGCAACCTCTGGGGCTTGAAGTCCAGGATCAGGACACCCATGTCTGCAAGTTGAAGAAAGCCCTCTATGGGCTGAAGAGAGCCCCCAGCGCTTGGTACGAGAGGATAGATAGCTACCTGATGAGGTTGGGCTTCACTCGTAGTAATGTTAATCCAAACCTTTAATTCAAGGTTGATAGAGAGAAGCCTCTCATTATGGTGCTACATGTGGACGACCGCTTCCTAATAGGTGCTGACCCTCTCATTCATCAGTGCAGGAGGGAGATCGCTGCTGAGTTCAAGATGAAAGAACTAGGATTGATGCACTATTTCCTAGGCCTAGAGGTCTGGTAGAGACCTTGCGAGATTTTCCTTTCTCAAGGAAAATACACTGTGAAGCTTCTAAAAAGATTTGGTATGGTGGATTGTAAGTCCGTGTTGACACCGATGGAGCTCAAATTTAAGAAGTTGAGTGGCAGCGCTGCTGGGCCCATGTTAGAAAATACTACTGAGTATTGTCAACTCATAGGGGCCCTGATGTTCTCAGTGAACACCCGTCCAGATATATGTTTTGCAGTGAACACTTTGAGTCAACAAATGGTTGAGCCTCATCACACTCATTGGGTTGGTGCCAAGAACCTTTTGAGGTACCTTCGGGGCATGATAAACCATGGGTTGAGATACACTCCCGGGAGCATGACACTCCTTGGATATACTGATGCTGATTGGGCTAGCAGTGTGATGGATCATAAAAGCACATTGGGATGCTTGCTTCTCACTTGGATCTGCTTCGATATCATGGATGAGTAAGAAGCAGAAGTCGGTGGCTTTGAGCACCGCAGAGGCTGAATACATTGCAACGAGTATGGCCTATTGTGAAGCAATTTGGTTGCAAAAGCTCTTAAGTGAGCTATTCGGGCATGTGCTAGATACCATCATGATAATCTGTAATAACCAGGGGGGATTTGCCTGTCCAAGAATCCCATGTTCCATGATCGATCCAAGCATATTGATATCAGGTACCACTTTATCCGGGAATGTGGTTCCAAGATCGGAGGACAAAGTAGTTGCTACCTCAAAATGGCTCTACAAGATCAAGCATGGATCTGATGGAAGTGGTGAAAAATTCAAGGAAATATTCGTTGCCTGTGGCTTCTCTCAAAAGGAAGGCATAGACTATGATGACATATTTGCACCTGTGGCCCAATATACCACCATTTGATCTATCATAGATCTTGCTACTATGCAAGAATGGAGTCTTCATCAAATGGATGTGAAGACCACATTTCTGCATGGTTCGATAAAGGAAGAGGTGTATGTAGAGAAACCTCTGGGGCTCGAAGTCTAGGATTGAGACACCCATGTCTACAGGTTGAAGAAAGCCCTCTATGGGCTGAAGAAAGCCCCCAGAGCTTGGTACGAGAAGATATATAGCTACCTGATGAAGTTGGGCTTCACTCATAGTAATGCTAATCTGAACCTTTAATTCATGGCTGATAAAGAGAAGCCTCTCATTCTGGTGCTGCATGTGGATGACCTCTTCCTAATAGGTGCTGACCCTCTCATTCATCAGTGTAAGAAGGAGCTCGTTGCTGAGTTCAAGATGAAGGACCTAGGACTGATGCACTATTTCCTATTCCTAGAGGTATGGCAGAGACCTCGCAAGATTTTCCTTTCTCAAGGAAAATACATTGTGAAGCTTCTGAAAAGATTTGGTATGGTGGACTGTAAGTTCATGTCGACACTGATGGGGCTCAACTTTAAGAAGTTGAGTGGCAGCGCTGTTGGGCCTGCGTTAGCAAATACTAATGAGTATCATCAACTTGTATGGGCCCTGATGTTCTTAGTGAACACCCGTCCATATATATGTTTTGCAGTGAAGACTTTGAGTCAACAGATGGTTGAGCCTCATCAAACTCAATGGGTTGGTGCTAAGAACCTTCTGAGGTACCTTTTGGGCATGATAAACCATGGGCTGAGATACACTCCCGGGAGCATGACACTCCTTGGATATACTAAAGCTGATTGGGCTGGGAGTGTGATGGATCGTAAAAGCACATCAGGATGCTGCTTCTCACTTGGATCTGGTTCGATATCATGGATTGGAAGGAAGCAGAAGTAGATGGCTTTGAGCACTACGAGGCTAAATACATTGCAGTGAGTATGGCCTATTGTGAAGCAGTTTGGTTGCGAAAGCTCTTAAGTGAGCTATTTGGGCATGTGCTAGATACCATCGTGATACTCTATGATAACTGGAGGGGATTCTCTTGTTCAATAATCCCATGTTCCATGATCGATCCAAGCATATTGATATCAGGTACCACTTTATTTGGGATATGGTACAGCGAGGCACCATAAGGCTCAATTATATAGGAACTGATGAGAAGGTCACGAATATTCTAACAAGCCCCTAGGGAAGGTCAAGATCCTAACCTTTTGTGAGATTTTTAATATCATGGAACGACCCTATGATGAGGGTCTTGTTGGATGATGGGCTATGGGAGCTCTAGGTGGCGTTGGGGATAGATTCTCAGAGCTATAAGAAACCAGAGGGCTAGGCTTGCTGAACCTTGTTGGTGTGATTCTGCCCCACCATTGTGATGATTGAGTTGGTTCACCTCTCATTATGTGTGCCCTATATGCATTCTACCCATTGAGTTCAGGGCTCATGGGCAGTAGCTCTCATTTGGCCAGTGAGGTGGGAAAAGCTAGAGACTAGTAGCAAAGACTGATGGATGCATTAGAGATTTTCATACTCTCTATCTCAGATGGCACAGTCCAACCACTTGATCTGGGATAAAGTCTAGTGAGGTTTCAGACCTCTTACTGACTTTAGGTTGGTATGAGACTCTTTGTGAGTCCTATAGAGGTTTCATACCTCTGCGCTGAATTTGTCAGCCGGGAATGATGTCTTTGTGACTGAGCCACTTTTGTTCTGAAGTAAAGAGGCCAGCAAAGAAAGTTATGGTGGGATGTCGAATGATGTTTGGATTGCACAAGTGGATGGAGTTCTCCCTTGTTGAGAGGGAGTGTTAATTTGGAAAACTAGGTCCAAACTCCATGTTGTGATGCTTAGATGAGGATACCAATATTTTTATTGGGTTCCTATTTCGAAGAGGTGCAAGATCGACTAAAGATCATCTTGATCCAATGAGCAGAACATTTATTTTGAATTTACTTTTATTCTATTCAAAATAGATGCAGGTCGGCCTTAAGGTTCTACACCCCCAGCAAATGTATCACACACCCTCATTGATGGATATAAATAAGGTCAACATTGGAGGACATTTCACTCATCTCATCATCACACATATTTCTCTCTCCACTTCTGATTGGTTTGAGCTACTTGGAGGAAATCTGTGGTTCACACGTGGGAGAAGGACGAAGACATTTTTGTTGCAGCTAGGGTTTCCACCGAAGGTTTGACCAACGTTGACTTTGGTCAAATCATGGTAAAAATGAGATTAATTTTGGCATAGACTTTGATTTTTGCATTCTGTACATTTTGGCACAAGAACCGATGTCAAAGGTTGACCGTAGACTGTGATGCATTGACTTTGACTTGCTATTATTCTGCATTGAATTTTCTGGGCAGCGTCGACTTCTTTAGGGTTGAATTTGAGTTGACTGTTTGGCTGTTTTAAGGGTGATGTGACACATATACTAGGTTGGATGACTGATAAGACTTTACTGGTTGAAGTATCCTACTGATCGCCATAATGCACCAACACAAATATATATTTCTGGCTTGTCTTATGTTGATTTATTGGTATTTTCTATCAGCATTTTACTTGATTGCTTATGTGATTGCTATCTAAAATTGAAGAGAAAGTAAAGTCGCATCAAGCATAGAAAATCTGCATAAATTTACAAAAGCCTAGTCAAAAAAGGCCAAAAATACTCAATGACCACACAAAAAATATCCAACTCCTTTGGTGTTAATTCAACCACTAAAGGCTAGAGGTTAATAAAAAGCTTCGATATAGTTTTCTTTAATAGCCTTGTGAGCATATGATAGTGCCACTCTCCAGTGGTCAATCTACAACAATAGCCCAAGGCCATTTTGCATGCATATCCAGCACATATGAGAAGTTAGAAGAACAAAATAAGTTGGACAAGTTATTGTAGCACTATTTAAAGTTGTTATGGGAACTACGTAGGATGCCTCCAAGCCATGTAGTCCAACACATCAATGATTTGCAACAAGTTTTCGTGCTATTGAATGAGTAACTGTGCATGGATTTATTGTTGGAAAACTAGGAGATCAAGAGGTAGATACGAGACTTAATAAATAATGGCCAAATATGAACCAAATCATTTCTTTGTGGATCTGTTATTTTTTGTTTCCAAATAAGGATGATACATGGAGAATGTATTATTATTTTTTTAATAGAAACACCATCAAGAAATGGTATTCATTTTCATACACCAAGAACCCTAATCGATTACATTCATGAAGGTAATTATATTATTAAGCTTAACCTAAAGTTTGGATATAACTAAATCTATATCAATCTTGAAGATATATGAAAGAAAAATTTTGAGCCACAACAAGGATTTTTTTAATGGTTGGTGAAGTCATTCAATATAATTTGTGCCCCTATGACATTCACAAGGATATTGAACAAAGTGCTCAAATTGTATCTTAACTATTTTGTGATTGTGTACTTGAGTAACATACTAGTTTTTAGTAAAACATGGGAGTACCATTTGAAACACTTGGATCAAATATTATCAATATTATGAATATAAAATGAATTAATCAATACAAAGAAACATACATTCAAGCATACAAAACTAGTTCATATTAGATTTTGCAAGAACCAAGATTGATTCAACATTGCTCTAAAAAGGATTTCAACTATTTCCAACTGAACACTACTAAAGAACATTCACAACCTACAAAGATTCATGGAAATGGAAAATTATCTAAATATATTTCTTGTGTATTTTTCCGATGTCACGCACCTTCTTAATACACTAAAATGACCAATTCAATTTTAGTTAGGGAAATTCACAGAAAATATTGTTCAAAGAGATCAAGTGTCAAATTGTGACTACTACTATTCTTTCCTTACCTCACATTCAACAAGCCCTCAATATCAACATGGATTCTTGGAAAAATTCCATGGGTACGTCATTGATGAAACATGAAGACCAGTTGCACACCACTCCAATACTTTTTCAAGCATTCTTAATTACATAATATATGACCAAGAGATGTACACATTGGTTCAAAACAACACATCATTGTAGACATTGTTTGAGTGGAAAAGAGATTGTCATTCATAGCAATCACAAGTCTCACCAATCCTTTGAACATTGAGTAAGATCAAGAATGCACACCACATTAAGTGGTCCATTTATTTTCATTTCAAGTAAGTGTTGAAAAGGAAGAACAAGTAAACTAGAACATTACCTTCCATGACCACTAGCAATTGGATTGACAATGTTGACATTAAATTCATAAGAAATTGTTCCCTTCATATAATTTCAAAACCAATAAAATAGAAATTGGGAAAGTATACTCTACTTCCAATCCTAAGTTGGTCATGAGAGTCATTTTCAATCAATTTCCTTTACGTTTGTTGACAACATGTAGGGGCAATGAATATCTGATGCTATTTGTGGATGACTCAATAAAATGAGACATCCTCCCATCTATACTCCCATCTATAAAGGAATACAAAGGGTTTGAACCTTCAACGAAGATCCAAATCAAATAAAAAATCGCACACTGAATTCAAGTAGGTAACATGTACTTGAACCGTGAACCTTGTGAACTCAAAAAAAAAAAAAAAAAAACTCAGTCTTCTATGTTGGAAAATCTCAAAGTACTTATGACCATTTATAACCGAAAATAAACCTCCATTTTTTTTTTTTTGTGCAAGGACATCTGATCCAAATCATATTGTCAAAGAACCAAACTCAAAAGAATGCATGGCAGCTTTTACAGAGTTTTCTGAGAGCTCACATGTCTACGATGTAGAAAAAACTTACTACACCAGGCTCTATATACTATTTTAATAGAATTTGGTCGCATGCATACCAATTGACATTGGGCCTTTCCCTTGGTTGCTCAGATCTCCACAACCACTTCAGAATCGAACTTATTATTTCATCTCATGAAAAGTCCAATATGAATCACATGCCGAAAAAATGCATACACCTATAAAATATCTTGTTTAATCGGATTGACCCGCAACAACATGTGGCAACTACATCAATTAGAACTAGTTTCCACTACAGGCTCTAGTGTATGACTATCAAGAGAATGCATTGTTGTTAACAGTGAAAGTAGCAATAGCTTTTCTATGATCTTCTTTTTGGGGTTTTTTAAGGAATAAAAAAAAATGAGCACAGAAAAAAGTGCACATTTAATGGTTGTGGGGCGAGTCCCCATCATAGGATGTACATTTAGGGCAGGGAAGGGCAGGGAATGTAGATAATCTTCGCTTTAATTCAATTGATTCTTCAAATAAAATTCATAACTCTTTATACAACCTACCAGATTTGATATTTTGTAATGAAGAAAATTACACACGAAATCCTTCTCTGGTGGTCTAGGTTCGAGTAATACATACCTGAGTAACTTCGGTAAAGGTAACCTATATGAAAACCACAACACCAATCAACATCGGCCCTGCTCTATATTACCGATATTGCCAATCCACCAGCCCTGCTCTGTATTCCCATTGTTGCCAATCCATTATTAAGAGGAGGAATTTATGCTTGTTGGTCCTAATGGTGATATTCTAAAGAACCCACACAATGGGATTTAATTTCACTTTAATAAGTTCTATCCTTAACGCTGTATCTTTTACCATACATTTGACTTCCTTTGTAATAGTTTTTGTTCATAAATATTTTGAGTTGGATCATCAATCCCTCTCATAGCATATCCTTCAACACCAACGCTTAAAGAACTAAGTTAGCATCCAAACAGATACATACCTGTAACATTAAGCACCAGGCATACCAGCTCTCAAAGCACCAAATGTAGTAGCTCTCATCTGACGGCTCTACTTCTTGGGCTCTCCTGCTTGGGTTTCTCTCTCTTCTACAGATAAGAACATATATCTCCTTACTTCTTGATTTTTCTTTGCGTATATTACTGGTGTAGAGGTAAATCCCCTCTGCGGATAGAGGCGATCCCTACTAGCCAAGATCGGGTCTAGCAACAATCGTATCACGCTAAGGTGCAAGTTCCTAATTGCAATAGACCAAATTGTAAAGAATTCCTACCTTAAGTCCAACGCTATTGTTCGTAGAGAAGATAGCGCTCCCATTTCCTTGCTCCGACAGATCACAATTCTCCCGCTTGTCACAATCAAACACCTGCACCTACAAGAAACACGACGAACACACAAGCATAAAACCCAATATATGCAATTATGCATTACTTAGAGAAGACACAAATCGTGATCACAATGTATGAACAATATGAGTGGAACCATAACCAAAGTCGCTTATCATTAATCAATACAAAGAAAGATACAACCTGCGCTCTGACGCTGGATCTTCCTTTGTCTAGTTGATAGAGGAATACATCTCGGTAAAGCTCGTCGGGAATGGGACAAGCCTCTCTCTTCGATTGTCTTGACAATAATCTCCTTGCTACCGATTTGGCTCTATGAGTATTATCAAGGCTCTTGCAACATTCTCTACACTATGAAGGCTTCTGAAGGCTCAACCATTCAGCCCCTTCATCAATGGAAGATGGCTATATTTATAGAGGAGAGGAGGAGGTTGGGATCCCTACAATAGTGGAAGGGAGGCCTTATCCCTTGGGAGGTTCCCCATAAGGTGGAAACAAGAGGCCAAAGGAGGAAGGCTGTGATTATTCAGTCGAAACCACTCCTCATGAATCATCCATGAAGTTGTTGTAATCAAAACTTCGCCTCTTTTTTAAAAAACTTTCCATAAGTAGATTGGCATGGGTGCTTAACTAGGACAGAGCACCAACTGGCATGGGCTCAATGTTTATTTTCTTCATTGGCGCGAGGACATAATGGGCTACCAGCGCCAAGGAAAAAACAGGTGTTTTTAGGGGTCTGCTCAGGAAATGATCATCAGAAGGAATGTTGTCCTCATGGCAAGGAATGCAATGATGGTATTTGTAAGGCATGAAACTACTTATTCATCATAGAAACGACCCTCCAATGGGTGAGATGGGGATTGAAGGGATGGTGACAAATTACTGTGTAATAGATGCCCCCTAAAACATGAGGCCCGAGAGAGAGAGAGGGGTGAAATGCTTTACGAGAACGTGTCCAACTGAAAACACTGCCATCAGAAAACCTGCGTAGACAAGTACAACTGATATCTCAAATACATGATATATGCGTTGTATGGGCACAACCATCCATAACAGAGTATACAATAATCCAGATCCAAGGGATGGACATAGCCATCCAGTGAGGATCAATAAATAGACTCAGGTATGGTTGCAACCATCCAATGAATGAGTCATGTAACCAATCACAATAATCAAGAAAATCGCAGCCTGGATTCTAACAGGAAAAATCTAGGGTCTTGCGCTCCATCTCGACTCGAACAAAGTACAAGTTCAAGCATGCGAACAAGTGAGCTGAAGTCGAACATGCAAGAACATCGCCTGATTACCAGCCAATGATGAAAGTTGTTAACATACGCGAGAGGTACCACCAATAGTGACAATGGTCCTCAAGGTACTATAGGTACAATCTACGGAATGTGAACAGTGAGCTGACATCGAACACCCACTGAATCACTCGATCAGAGGCCAATGATGAAAACCTCACATCGAATGCGAAGAACCTACCATTGAGGCATGCGAGCTCCAAGGTACCCAAAAGGAGTCTCTAGATCAGCTTCCTGGATAATGAGTTGAAGTCGACAGGAAGTGACCTTCATCGAAGGTGTGCCATAGTGTTTCCCACATCATCGACATGAGACAGAGGAACATAATGTTTTTGGAATCAGAATCAGAGGAGGGTTGAAACTTTGCAGAGGTCAACTTCTCTTGAACATATCGGCGGCATGACACTGGATTTGGCAGTATTTGACATCAAAAGATCTGAGGTCATGCTGACGAGGCAAAGAGAAGATGAGAGGTCAAAATGGATTACCCAAACCCATGGAGGCAAGAAGAAAACGAGATGAGATTTCCCCAACCCGACATGAATGCAGACAAGTGCCATGTTCAAGAGTGACATACTGCCGACAGGACGATGATACCGGTTCCATTTTTCCCCCACCATTTCTAGTGAGTACCTCTTTATTTTTACACAAGCTTGAAGAGGATACCATATGATTTTCATATAAGTTCTTCCCTCAGACGATTCCATCCTAATACATTTAATGAGCCCTAGGAAGGAGGAACTCGAATATTGTCATTGCGACTAAATCCGATGTCATCAGGATTTAACGAGTCTGACAAAGGGAGAACTCAGCGTCTTTTCATGTTTAGAGAGCTTGAAAATATAGCACAAAATTAAACTCCGATGGTCCCTTTTCGTAAATAGTTCCTCAGATCCGAAAAGGTAGAAAAATATGTCTGAGAAAACGTCCTAGTCGCGATAGGCTAGGGTATTCCTTTTTCGTAAGTAATCTATCCCAGCCCGAAAAAGGGGTAAACATATACTGGATAGATGTCGTTTCACAGCCACTTTTAACGAGTTCAAAATGACAAGCGTCTCAGCAATATTTTCAGTTTTCAAGAGTCAGAAAAGAGCTGAAAGATGACTCCTCCTAGAGGAATGAGTGGTATAAAGGGTAGCAACTAGTTCTGGTAATGATGGAACTTCTTATAACAATCAAAGGTTAAGCGGCTAGATAACAAGACCACTCATCATAGCGGTTCCTCAGGAATGGGTAAAACAACCAAGTGAAGGCATATGATCGGCCAAGTAGATAGTGACAATGGAGTGAGAAAACCAAGGCTCATCTAGCAAAAATAGGCTAATAAAATGGCAATCACAAGAGTTAAAATGGGAATGGTTTCATTTTTACACAAGCTTGAAACAAAGATAAACTATGCTTGAAACTGGTTTCATTTTTACAAAATCTTGGAATGGAAACAAACTGTGCTTGAAAAATTAAGCATGCCCCCAGCATGGTGACTCAATTCGAGGTACATGCCCCCCAAGCTTCAATCCATATGTAAGGCAGATGGAGTGAAGGTTCAATTTACGAGATCAAGAGAAAGACTCGACTGGTATTTCAGGAGATCTAAACAATGACTCGAATTGAATGGGAAAGTGTTTCATTATTTTAACGAGGTTGACACGTGAAAAGAACCATCCTCAGATGACCTTGTTTCATTTTTTAAGGAGCTTGACACATGAAAAGGAACTCTTCTCCGACAGACAACTCATCATGATGAATAAGAAGTCATGGCTTCCAAGAGGTTCTCATCCGATGGGAGAAAAACATCCTGGAAGTCTGGACCCAATGCCCCCAGCACACTATGCACAATGGCAGTATCATTGAGTACAGGCACAGGGTAGGTAGCCACATACTTGACCTGCGGTGGGGCAGATACAATGGGTGGATAAAAACTAGGAAGGGATGATGGAGAGCCAGTTTCCACATCAGGACCAAAGAATGAAAGCTGATCAATGGTCACGATCTATCCTTCATGTGGAAAACAGACCACACAAAAAAGGGAGGAGACAAGCGCTCCCATGGCATAGGTGTAATCGTGCCCCAAGAGCATATTTAAATCCAAGGGGCCTGAAACAACCATCGCGTCCATATGGACGGTTTTACCTCCCAATGTAACAGGTAACCTTGGAAGGATCCCTAATGTTTGACTAGTTCTTCTCTTAAACGCCAACAGATTCTGCGTAACAGGCACAAGTGGCGGCGAACCGAAAGCTTGCCAATTAGTTGAGGATAAAACACTAACAGAAGCGCCTTCGTCTATAATGGTGTTGGGTATGACCAAACCAAAGGCCTGTACTGTGATCTTGAAAGTAACATAAGACTGAAGGCGGTATCCTAAAAATTGATTCCAATCAAAGGAAGCGACCAAACTACTCGGAGGGGCTACCATCGAACCAAGATGGTCTTCCCCTGGTGTTACGATAGAAGAAGGAGCACCCTCCATGACTTCCATCTCGAAGGTGGGAGGGATATCCTCTGGGACCTCCACCACGGGAGGTGGAGGAGCAACTTCTTGAGGTGTAGGGACAGGAGAATATTTCTCTAAGTCCGAAGAATCTGAAGAAACAAGAAGAACCTGAGGGGGATGAGGTCCACTCTCAACGGAAAAGACCTGGTGCACCATAGACAGGGCCAGCTCAACCGATCCCACGACCAATGGCTGGCTAGGAACGGATTCCTGAATTTGAATTTCTAGGGGAGCAGGATCAACCAAGGATGACTCTTGACCAATCTTAGGATCAGCAGGTGGAGGACTCAAAGAAAGCTGATTACAACCAGTTGGAAGGCATGGTGTAGAACCGGTCGAGTTGTCCAAAACACACTTGGCTTCATCCATATACGGACAAAGGCGAATGGCATGGTGCCCTTCACACAACTTACAGGGATTAGTAATCTTAACCTGCTTCTTAGGAGCCTTACCAGCACCAGTTGAAGACGTGCCCCCAACTTGACTCCCACAAGCCAAAGGCAATGGCGGGCGACCATTTGACCATACCTCGAGCACCTTGGGAATGCCAGGGAAATCTCGAAGAAGATGGTTCCCTATGCACAACATGCAAGGGAACTTGACTTTCTATGGAGGGTTGGGAGGTTCATCAAGAGGAGATATTTCAGAAGCAGTAGCTGCAGCTTTAGCCTCTCTCTTATTAGAATTCTTCTTCTTTGTCTTCTTCTTCTTCTTCTTAGCCACTTCGTTACTCGAATCTAGACTTTCACCAGGCGAAGTAGAAGAGGAGGATGCAGAAACAGGAAAAGAAGTGGAGAGGTTTGCCTTGGAATCAACATGACATTGTTCAGGCAGAGGAAATGATTGAATAGTAGCCGAGACATTCGGGACCACAGAGGTTGAAAACAACCAAACGGGAAACCCAACAGTTAACCCAGGAAGGGACAACGTTTCCATATAAGGAGCACCAACATTTACAAAAGGAGGAAAAGGACCCGCATTCCCATCGGAGGGGATTCCTTGGTTGGTGAACTCCGGAAAATTTGCCATCAGAAACAACTCAACACAACACCCTAAGGAAACTAACTTTAACCAGGAATATTTCGTGGGCAGTTAATTTTTTAAAACATTGAAACAAAACTCTGTTGTTTCATCTTTTAAGAGTCGAGAAACAGGCAAAAAGTGAATCTATATCTTTCAATTTGGAAACAAGCGTGAAAGGACAAGCGCTTGATGATCTTTTCAAATTTAATGAGTCAGAAAAGATCAAAATGATTACTCAGGAATTCTAGGCAAAGGGTGTACCAAATAACCGTGAACTGCAATATACACCTTGGTTTCAAAATGAAAGAGAAATCAACCAAGGACCTAACGTACATGCAGACAATATCCCCGAATGCTGTGTCCGGTGTACCACGGGTATAAGGTAGTAGAATCGGCTTCCTACGGATAAAGGATAGCAACCTAGTGGGGTCTCCCTTTATATACGAAAAGGTACGGGGAGCACAAGTCCGTACTAGCGCTGTCTAAAGCTAGGAGGCGAACGATAGCTACTAGGTTTAACGATGCCGGAGCACGTCACTAGCCTAGACCTCTAAATATTTCGTTAAGTTTCAATGCGTCCTTAGGTTAATTTTATAAATTTTAGTGTTGATCTTCAATTATGTTTCAATTTCAAGGCCCTACCACATGTCATATGACAATCTCCTATATGCAGCTATATGAGAAAAGAAATATTTCAATTCGATGAATGCTATCTAGTTAAGGGAAGAGTTTCACACAATGATGCAACAAACATCAATACTGAAAATGAAACTTTTTCCAAACGAGATGACTTTCACTATCCAAAAGTAACCTCAAATATTCAACGATGCAAATAATGCAATGTAATCTATGAAAAATCCTCTTTTCCGAAAACTATGCACTTGTAATCTATGCACAATTTCCTTTTTCTTTTCAAATGATAAGAATGCACTCAATGAATTTTTCGATTAAATGAGAATCTACTTAATTCATGCTTTTAATGAAAGAGAATGCACTCAATGAGATTTTTAGCTTTCAATCATTAAACAATGTGATCTAAGTTCAATGATAAATCTCAAAAATACTTTTCAGTGCAATGTGATCTAATGCATGAAAAGAAAAATTTGAAATGAAAACTAAAAGAATGAAAAACTCCTTAATGAAGGACGAATGAAAAAGAGATGTAAACAAACACTAAGAATGAAATCGTTGTTTCAAACACTTTGTAACGAAATTCCTCAAAAGGCTACAAGACATATGAGGTCAAGCACAAAAAAGGACTTCCAAAGTATGAGTTCAAAACAAGGAATTCATTCCCTTTTACATCAAGCTATGATGGAGAGAAGACATTTCAAAAAATGATCAATGTAATCTATGCTCATACAGTGAAAATAACGGAAGGGAAAGACACACTGGTGAAGGATTTAGGGAAAAAATCTCAATTTTCACACACCCTGAAATTGGCACGACTTTGTCACTGAAAACTAGTGCCAACTGGCGCGACTTGCTCACTAAAAACTAGCGCCAATACCAATTGGCGTGGGTTTCTAACTGAAAACAAGTGCCAACGCCTGAAAATGAAAAAACAAAGAATTTCTCCCAACCAATACTAGACTCACCACTTCAAGTAAAATCTAAAACAAACCTAGAAGCAAAGTACTGACAAAAAGAAACTTCTGAACAAGGGAAAACCCTAGCACCTACAGGAAATGGCGTGACTATCTGGCTGTAATCCACGCCAGACAGGGGATGATGTGAGTGATGAACTGGAAACCTGCGCTAATGGGCGTGACTGTTAGGGTGTAAACCGTGCTAAGCAAGCCAACCATGCAAATATGAAAAATTCGGAAAAGCAGAGGTCAGATCTAATCCTCTGGGGTTGAACAGAGGTTTAACACTAGAAAAAGGTGAACCAGAAGAACTGATCAAGCAGACAAGGCCAAAATCAACCGAAAAGACAAGACAAACTCCAATCAATGTCTCCTCAATGGAGTCGCCAATTTGTTGGAGAGGTAAATCCCCTCTGCGGACAGAAGTGATCCCTACTAGCCCAGATCAGGTCTAGCAACAATCATATCACATTAAGGTGCAAGTTCCTAATTGCAATAGACCAAATTGTGAAGAATGCCTACCTTAAGTCCATCGATGTTGTTCGCAGAGAAGATAGTGCTCATGTTTCCTTGCTCTGGCAGATCACAATTCTCCCACTTGTCATGATCAAACACCTGCAAATATAAGAAACACGACGAACACACAAGCGTAAAACCCAATATATGAAATTATGCATCAGTCAGAGAAGACAAAACTCATGATCACAACGTATGAAAAATACGAGTGGAACCATAACCAAAGTCGCTTATCATTAATCAATACAAAGAATGATACAACCTGCACTTTGACGCTGGATCTTCCTTCGGTGGGTCGACAGAGGAATACGTCTTGGTAAAGTTCGTCAGGAATAGGACAAGCCTCTCTCTTCGATTGCCTTGAAAATAATCTCCATGCTACTGATTTGGCTCTATGAGGACTATCAAGGCTCTTGCAGCATTCTCTAGTCTATGAAGGCTCCTGAAGGCTCAACCATTCAACCCCTTCATCAATGGAAGATGGCTATATTTATAGAGGAGAGGAGGAGGTTGGGATCCCTACAATAGTGGAAGGGAGGCCTTATCCCTTGGGAGGTTCCCCATAAGGTGGAAACAAGATGCCAAAGGAGGAAGGCCATGCTTATTTGGTCGAAACCACTCCTCATGACTCATACACGAAGTTGTTGTAATCGAAACTTTGCCTCTTTTTAAAAAAAAATTCCATAAGCAGATTAGCGTGGGTGCTTAACTGGGACAGAGCACCAATTGGCATGGGCTTAGTGTTAATTTTCCTCATTGGCACAAGGACATAACGGGCTACCAGCGCCAAGGAAAAAACATGTGTTTTTAGGGGCCTGCTCAGGAAATGATCATCAGAAGGAATGTTGTCCTCATGGCAAGGAATGAAATGATGGTATTTGCAAGCCATGACACTAATTATTCGTCACAGAAATGACCCTCCAATGGGAAAGATGGGGATTTAAGGGACGGTGAAAAATTACTGTGTAACAATTACATAGATTGATGATCGGTACCGAAGGAGATTCTGGTTATACTAGTTCAATGGCTAAAACTGTAGCTTTTTCTCGGGAAACCAAGTCGGTTATGAGTAAATAGATTAAAGGTAAATAAATCGATCTGTAACTGGAAGGGATGCAATGAATCTTTAAGAATACTCTTTTTCGAATCAGGATGGAATACAGATCAGAACTACTCGCTTACATTAGCCAGCAACAAGTTGCCCTCCCTTTCTGAGAGCTGTATTTAGAAGACTGCATACTGAATAATAACTACCCCTCCAACCTAATTTCCAATTAATAGAAAGAAATGTCCCTCCCAAATCTCGTACCAAACAACCAAAGATCGAAACACCAGTGCTCCCACAATTGTCTGCCTTGATTATTTGCGTAGTTGTGATACTCTGAACGCACCAAATCGGATTTTCCTGTGTATGGCCAAAACAAAATTCCGAAGTTATTACAAATGCGTGTGAATGTCATATATCCAAATCTTTACATTGCCAATGCATGGAACTATTATATATTATAAACTAATTATATATTATAATCTATTATATATAGTGTAATAAACCAATGGTACAATGGTATGAGAAGAAGGATTAGTATAAAAGTATAAACTATATACAGTGTAATAAACCAATAATATAATGGTCTGAGAAGAAGGATTAGTATAAAATTATTATATAGTTTGAGGTTGTCTAATGGTTAAGAGTGTGTGTTTCCTTTCAAGAGGTCATGTGTTTAAAACTAGAGGGGGTAAAGGATGTATGTCTTCGTAGACTTAGTAGTCAAATCGCCGCCCGAAGGTGGGTCCCTTGTTCCACAAACAAGGGGTCTCATACGCCAATTTGGAGTAAATATTTATATCAATTGACCATGTATAAATCAACATACTTTGAATTCAAATTAATGAAATAATTCTCTATGAATCTAGTGTAGTAATCAACCACGGTATGTAACAATGCCACAAAAAACCCATAACAAATAGTATGTCCATAATTAAAAATTACTAACATAAATGACTAATTCATATACTTGTTGTACTTGTTATTTGGTCATATTTTTATTCTTGGATTATAATAGTCATTTACGTTAATCATTATTAATTTTGTTATTTATTATCTAGTCATATATTTTAATCCTAGAATAAATTAGTCATTTAAGTTAGTCGTTTTTAGTTTAGCCACTTATTATCTAGTCATATATTTTATTCCTAGACTAAATTAGTCATTTAAGTTAGTCATTTTTAATTTAGTCACTTATTATCTAGTCGTATATTTTATTCCTAGACTAAATTAGTCATTTAAGTTAGTAATTTTTAGTTCGATCACTTAAAATTGCTCAAATTTAGTAGTATTTCACTTGAAATAATTGCGGTGACTATCATTTTTAGTCACCTAGTCACTAATTTCATCATTTTTTACTAGCTAGATGTAATTTTGGCTATTTTATTGTTTAATTATGGGAATTTCCACCTCTGAAAAGTTGTTTTGTTCGATAAGTATCATCATTTATGGAAAATTAAAAGGTTAGTAAAATAAATAGTGTTAGAGTCCTATTAGGTTTTGAACCCTTGCAAATAGAAATATCACTAGATTCCCTCGTATTTTGTTTTTTGTTTGGATGAGGTTTCTTTGGGAGTATGCGAAGGTCTAGCTAGCTAGTAGAATACATATAAAGATATCTATTTTTATAAATAGGTGAATGAGAGGATTAGATGAGGTTGTTTGATGTCATGCTACGAGCTAATTTTTTAATACTATTCAGTGAGTAATATATAGTTGTGGAAATCTTCTATTATACCTGAGATTCATCATGTTTTCTCATATGTGTTTGTCTTATATATCTATTTGATGTTTATTCAGTTTTCTTTATGTGTAATCACTTGGAATTCATGTTTAATCATGCTCTAATTTCATGTATGCATATGGTTTACTGTTCAAGTTGTGTTTTTATGAGAATACACACATGCCTCAACTTCCATGTTAGATTTTTTTCATGTAACTGAGTTCCCTTTGACTCCATGCCCAATGGTAGCTATTTATTCACATCCTTTACTTGCATTAAAAAACATTAAAAACACACTCAAAGTTAGCCATATTTGTTCAAAGCATTATCTATTGAATATCATGGATTTCCTTGAGAGAGCCGTCTCAGGTTGGAAAGGCTAGGTTCCAATGAAAATTGGTTTGAAACAGTTACTCTAAATTGACCGTTAAAGCATCCCATCAACCTTAATTTATTGATAACATAATGAAGGCTTAAGAGTATTGCAACTGATATCAACTAAATGACTTCTCTTGAACACAACAATGACACTAAATGCAACTGGCAACATTGACCCAAAACCGAAATGGAGGCTATGAAGATGTATGATGAACCTAATGAAAATAAAATTACCCAACCCAACAGCCACAGAGATGAAGCGCCATAAGAGTGTCGTGTTCAAGAGAAACTCCCTGCCATTAGCTAATGGAATACCATGTTTTCCTAATTTCCCCAACCATATTGGTCAATTCCTCTTTACTTCTTAATAAGCTTGAGGAGGCTAACATATGCTTGATCTATAAGTTCATCCTTTGGATGAATCCCTCTGAGTATTTTTAACGAACCCTGGGAAGGAGTGGTTTGGTTTTGTCAGTCCGACAAGTCCATCATTGTTTGATGTTTTAACGAGTATAGTGAACGTAAAAATAAACATATTTTTCATGTTTAGAGAGTTTGAAAAATAGGTGAAAACTAAAACTCGAGATGTCCCTTTTCATAGAGAGTATCTCTTGTATGAAAAGGTAGAAAATAATACTGAAGAGAACCTATTAGCCATGTTTGACTAAGGTATTCCTTTTTTGTAAATAGTCTATCTCATTTTGGAAAAGGATTAAACTTATATTGAGTAGATGTTTTTAATTTACCTTAGCGAGTTCGAAAAGACAAGTGCTCAACAATATTTTCATATCTTAGGAGTCTAAAAAGAGTTAAAAGAGGAATCCAAGGGGTTCATTTTTCATAGGTTTACAAAGCCTGAAAAAGAGATAAAAATATATTCCTTGGTCAAAATAATTTTTTTAAAGCACGATAAAAATATGTTAATAGTTGTTGACCTGCTCAAAAATCACAAAAAGGATTAAACATACTTGTTTCATAGTAAAAATGAAACCTATCTAGGTAAAAACACTAAATATGAATAAAATAATGCAATAAATGACCATAAATACTCAAAATGACTATTAGGTCCCTATATTACTAGTATGGTCCCTTATTGTTGTTAGTGTAACGCCCTTATTGTTATTATTGTACCCCTGTAACCCCCATATTGTTATTATTGTGCCCTTAAATTATTATTGTTAGGTCGGCTAGGATTACATTGTGCCCCCATGAACTCCTATATATAGAAAGGAGGTTTTGTAATTTGTATCATCCAAGAATTTTTCATTCATGTAATGTATTGGAAGCTGCCCCCTCGAAGTGGCTTATTTCTAACGTGTTGATATCTCCTTTCTTCTATTTTTGGAGCTGCTTTGACAACATTTGGTATTAGAGCTTTGGATTCTACAGTTTCGCTACTCCAAACAGGTCATCATGGAATTTTCGCTATAAATATTTTTCTATGAAGGTTCAGAGGCTAAAATTTTTAGAGTGCAAAGTCGAAATCCTGAGGAACCTCACTGCAAAATTTCAGAGCTTGGTTCACAATATTTTAGGAGATATGATCTGTTTAAGTTAGGGATTTTTACACGCTCCTGAATTTCACTAAAAAAGGTCATCGCGAAATTTTTGCTATAATTTTTTTTCTACGAAGTTTCAGAAGTTGAAATGTTTAGAGAGAGAAGCCAAAATCCCGAGGACCATTTTCGCAAAATTTCAGACCTTGGTTCAGAATATTTTTGGAGATATGATCTGTGGAAGTTAGGTCTTTTGCAGGCTCTCGAATTTTATCTCAAAGAGGTGATCGTGGGAAAATATTCATAACTCTCTCTCTGAGAATCAAATTGGAATTCTATAAAAAGTGACTGGAAGTACACAGACTGTAGTTTTCTATCTATAAATTTCAGATCCAAAGGAGCAAATAGTGACATGTGGAAAGTCATACAAGTTTGCTCTACTGAACCAGTCCATAATTAGGTCATTGTGGGAGATTGGACATAACGTTGTCTTGAAGAATCCAAATCAAGTTAAACCTGTGGAATTTGAAAGAAGCTTCAAAGAAATACTACAGGGAAAAATGTTAGATATTGAGGATCTGTAAGTATAGAGATAAGTCAATTTCAATATCGAGCTCCTCAAAAGTAAGTAAAAGGTGTGTATTTTTGTTTCTGAATTGCATAAGTCTTGTTTGAAGAATCAAGTTGAACTGATTCCAAGGGCATATTGTAGAATATATTTCAGTATTGGGTTCTGAAATGCCTCCTAAAAATAATTCAACGCCTATTAAACCTTTATAAGGCTCTACTATGACTCATGAAGACAGAGAATGGCAACATGACATATCAAATTTACAAGAGAAAGTGTAACAAATTTCGCTCTCGCAAAGAGCAACAAAAAATGACATGGAAGTTTTGAAGGAAGGTGTGGAAAATAAGATGGATGGTTTGAAGAAAGGAATGGAATCTAATATGGATGGTTTGAAGAATGGCATGGAAACTAATATAGATGGTGTTAGTTCCAGTCTTCGCAGCCTATCACCAGGATCAAAATGGGCTCTTACTATGTCTGGTTTTGTTAGATGTTTTTCACATGATCTTCAGTGAAAAACATATTTTAAATGTTTCCATTAGAAGGAGCTTAGAAAAATATTTCCAACGGTATATCACACTCCTGTAACCAATTTCTGGATCAGAAGATATGATCAAAATGAATGATTGATTCTTGGTTATGCATGTTTTGAGGTCAGTTGCTGCACACAGGGACAAGTTTACTACAAAATCAGTTTGGACAGGAATTTTACAAAAGTGAAAGAGGTTTTTGTCCATCACATACTAAATAAAAAAAACCTCCTTCATGTTTTGCACAAATGTTATTATGTGGGAGATATGAAGTGATATTTGAAGTCTACATTAAAACAAAACAAATTTTGTAGTTATTTTACTGTTTTATTCATTTTAGTGCGGTACCATGTTACAATATATGGAAAGTAATTTTAAGAAACCAAAAGAGGTTTTTGTTAACCACGAGCCATATGAAGAAAACCTCTCTCAATTTATTCACAAGTTTCTTGAATTGGAATATTTTACTAGATATTTATAGCTCATTTTTACAGATTTAAATTTTTACTGATTTTCTGTTTTAGAGGTGATTTTGTGGCACCGATTCCGAGCAACGGGAAACGAATTTCCAAAATTTGAGAGAGGTGTTTCTCCAACATGACCTTATCTACAAAAAATCTTTCATTTTTTTAATAGGTGCTATGGTTCAGGAGATATGAGTTCATCTTTGACACATAATTTCAGAAATTCGGTCCAAATTTAATGTAACTAATTCTATTTTGAAGAAGATGGTTGAGCTCAATTCCCTTAGTACATGGATGAGAAAATTGTATAAATTGGATGAATTTCAGAGTGTAATGGTTGGATTTTTTCAGCAGAGTGAGGCTACTATTGTTGTAACAGTTTGGCAGGGAATTAATAAAGATATGCAGCTCTGACTTGTGGGATCCCCATGGTATGGATTTTAGCATTGTTCTTTCTTTTGTGTCCATCAGTTAATTGTTATGTTTTCCATTCATTCACTCATACCTCTAGTTGAATTATTTAAAGATAGATAGGTAGAATCCATTATTAATTCTCTGCCTTGGGAAATCATTCAATGCTCTATGTTTTCTTCTGTTTGAAAAGGATCCATATCCTATGCCCTTTTCAACTCCTCACTAGTCTCACCATTCCATCATTATTTAAACTTAATTGTTAAAATACATGGCTACCTTGTCCCATAGAATACCCTGTATCTCTGATTTAATTCCCCAGATTCAAACTACCCAGCCCCATCTGATCCATACAACCCTGAAGAAATTTATAAAACATTTCGAGCTACTATACCTAGCCTAAAATATTTGTAGTTATATTTCATTGAATATTTTTCACGGAGAGAGCCCTCTCCTAACCTTGGAGGGCTAGCTACAAGGCTGAGCGTGGTATGTGGTTACCTTAGAGTTTCCTCTTCTCAGTCGTGAGGTTCATTCTGAGTGCTAACATTTTGGCGCCGCTGCCGAGGACGAGGTGACAGATCTTCTCTAAGAAATATTGTTGAAGTTGCAGATCTGATTGCTGATGGTGGACAATAGTCAGACACATATAAAGGCTGAAATCATATACTTGATGACTCCATTGTTCGAAATCCTGAGTTTCAAAGTATTTATGGTGGCTCCACTGGCTAAATGAAGGACTCAACTGTTGCTTCTATTTGTTCAAGGTATTCATGTATTAATTTTTCTAATCTTCCTGGTTTTCCTAATCAAATACCAAAGGATGAATATACTTTGCGTAATGGCCCTAAATTCAATGGGGAAGATCTAGCTTTGACTCTAGAACATGTAGCAAATTTTAAAACATTTGTAGAATCTCTTAGAGTCAAAAAAGAGGATGTTTTTATCAGATTGTTCTATGATTCCTTTCAAGGCAAATGTAGACAATGGATTGAAAATTTGTCTGTCAGATCTATTAAGTCATTTGTAGAGTTGTGGCGTATCTTTCTAGAAACATGGATGGAGAAAGAGGAAAAATTCAAAATAGAGGTGCCCTCTATTCAAGGCTTTATAGAATGGGAAGATATGTGCATAGATGATGAGGTAGATGAGAACTTTGCTTCATCTCTTTCTTCTTATTTGAAGTCTTGTTGATGTAGCCATGAAGTTAAGCTCAACTTTTTACAAGAGTTTGCCATCAAAATTGAAGAAGATCTAACTGAATTGGAGACCCAAATATAGTCCCAGGATCTGGACTGTCAAGTCCCATTCTTTAGGGACCTTTTCCAGCAGAAGGAAGGAAAGGTAAGGTTGCCCTTGGATGTTTGCATTAATAATTTGCAGCTGGAAGCATGTATTGATGAGTTTGGGCAGAAAACAGAGTCTGGTTTCTTTGATCCTATTGTGGCATATATGGAAAAAAAATTCTTTTTCAATAACAAGCCAGATTTCCTTTTATACAGCTAGACTCCTTTTGTGCATGTATGGCTATCAGCATTTCTAGTTGTGTCCTGGTTCAAGCACTTCCAAGCAACATCCTTGTCATAGTTACTTGATTGGTTGGTCTAGCATTACAACATTACTTGATCTATCAATTTTTCTGCAAATTAGGGTAGGTTTGTGCATAAATAAGCTGCCTAAAGCAGCATTTCAGCTTCCAGTATTGGCTTATGTACATATTGCAGTATGTATATGTTTTTGGATTGGTATGAGTTTTTTGGGTTTACAGAGGTTTGCTGACCATATTTCCCAATGGATGAGGCACTTGGTCTATGGTTTTCTTGACCCCTCCAAGGAGCTGCCATCCCTAATAAGGCTGATGTTAGTTCCAGTCTTCGCAACCTATCACCGGGATCAAAATGGGCTCTTATTATGTCTGGTTTTGTTAGATTTTTTTCACATGATATTTAGTGAAAAAAATATTTTAAATGTTTCCATCAGAAGGAGCTCGGAAAAATATTTCCAATAGTATATCACACTCCTATAACCGGTTTCTGCATCAGAAGATATGATCGAAATGAATGATTGATTCTTGGTTATGCATGTTTTGAGGTCAGTTGCTGCACACAGGGACAAGTTTACCAAAAAATCAGTTTGGACAGGAATTTTACAAAAGTGAAAGAGGTTTTTGTCCTTCACATACTAAATAAAAAAAAACTCCTTCATGTTATGCAGAAATGTTACTATGTGGGAGATATGCAGTGATATTTCAAGCCTACATTAAAACCAAACAAATTTTGCAGTTATTTTACTATTTTAGTCATTTTAGTGCGGTGCCATGTTACAATCTATGGAAAGTAATTTTGAGAAACCTAAAGAGGTTTTTGTTAATAATGAGCCATATGAAACAAAACTCTCTCATTTTATTCACAGGTGTCATGAATTGGAATATTTGACTAGATATTTACAGATCATTTTTACAAATTATCTGTTTTAGAGATGATTTTGTGGCACCGATTACGAGCAATGGGAAACGAATTTCCAAAATTTGAGAGAGGTTTTTCTCCAAAATGACCTTATATACCAAAACCTATTTTATTTTTGTAACAAGTGCTATGGTCCAGGAGATACAAGTTCATATTTGACACTTAATTTCAGAAATTCGGTCCAAATTTAGTGTAACTGATTCTATTTTGAAGAAGATGGTTGAGCTCAATTCCCTTAATACATGGATGATAAAATTGTATATATTGGATGAATTTTAGAGTGTAATGGTTGGATTTTTGTAGCAGAGTGAGGCTGCTATTATTGTAACAGTTTGGCAGGAAATTAATAAAGATATGCAGCTCTGATTTGTGGGATCCCCGTGGTATGGATTTTAGCATTGTTATTTCTTTTATGTCCATCTGTTAATTTTTATGTTTTCCAATCATTCACTCATACCTCTGGTTGAATTCTTTCAATATAGATAGGTAGAATCCATTATTAATGCTCTGCCTTGGGAAATCGTTCAATACTCTGTGTTTTCTTATGTTTGAAAAGGATCCATCTCCTATGCCCTTTTCAGCTCATCACCAGTCTCACCATTCCATCATTATTTAAACTTAATTATTAAAATCCCTACCTACCTTGCGCCATATAATACCCTGTATCTCTAATTTAATTCCCCAGATTCAAACTGCCCAGCTCCATTTGATCCATACAACCCTGAAGAAATTTATAAAACATTTCAAGCTACTATACCTAGCCTAAAATATTTGCAGTTATATTTCATTGAATATTTTTCACGGAGAGAGCCCTCTCCTGACCTTGTAGGGCTAGCTGCAAGGTTGAGCATGGTCTGTGGTTACCTCAGAGTTGCCTCTTCTCGGCTATGAGGTTCATTCTGTGTGCTAACAGATGGCATGGAAGCTGGCATGGAATCTAAGATGGATGACATGGAAGCTAAGATCGATGAAAAAATGGAAAAAATGAAGAATGATCTAAAAGCGGACATGGAAGGTTTGACAAAGTTGATACAAAAAATGTTTCCTAATGGTGAAAAGATAGTAGAGGAAACTCATGATGAGAAAAAAATAAACGTTAATCATGATTTCATAAACTCTAATGTTGGCAGAAAGAACCACCATATTCCAAAAATGGATATGAGGAAGTTTGATGGAAATGATACTGTAACATGGATACTATAGATGGAGCAATATTTTGATCTCAATAATGTGCAAAAAACACAAAAGGCACGCATTGCAACTTTACATTTAGAACAAAATACATTTGTATGGTATCGATTTATTTGCTCCCATAAAAAAATTGTCACTTGGTCAATTTTTAAGGAGGAAATGATAGCACATTATGAGGATAAAAAGAGCAACAACTTCTTTAGCCAATTGATAAATCTCAAACAAAAAGGTTTAGTGGGGGAGCACATTGAGGACTTTCAAAAATTGAATATAAGGGTAATTGATATTCCAGAGGAACACACGATTGATCTCATCATAGGTACTTTAAAGGATAACATCCAACATGAAGTTTGAATTTTGGAACCTGATTCATTGGAGAAGGCATTCAGGTTGGAAAGAAAAATTGAATGTAAAATTATGGCGACAAGGAAGCCTACCACTCACTTCTATAAAGAGGGAAGTGTTGCTACTCGTAGATTTCCACAACCTACAAGGTTGACACCACAACAATTGGAAGAAAAAGAGGAAAGTGGTTTTGCTACAATTGTGATAGAAAATACACTAAAGGTCATAAGTGTGGCTTGAGAAGAAATTATTTTACATATATTGTGAAGAGGAAGAAGAATGAAAAGAAGAAGATATGTACCCAGAACCATCCCTAGAAGAGGAAGAAATGAGTCCAACCATATCATGTAATGCATTGGTAGGAATTGGTCACTCCTCAAACTCTCAAGATAGAAGGACATATCAAGAAGAAAAGGTAATAGTGTTGATTGATTCAGTAGTACTCCATAATTTTATTCATTGTAAGGTAGCCAAGTGAATTGAATTGTTTCCTATATCCACACTTAATGTCAAGTGATGGTTGCAAATGGAGGAACTATAAATTTCTTTGGAAAATTCATAATATCAAGCTAACCATGGGGGAATATGTATTGAACATTCCAATGGTTTCCATTCCTATGGGAGGTGCTGATGTTGTACTAGGAGTACAATGGTTACAATATTTGGGGACAATAGCTTTTAATTTTCAAGAACTTTTCTTGAAATTTTTTTCAAAAGGAAAGGAAGTTGAATTATGGGGTATTTCAGGGAAGCCGGGAAAGAAAATAAGCTCTAATGTCATGAAAAAGCTTCTAAAGAAAGAACAATGAGGCATAATTGCACAATTATGCTCACTAGAAGTTCCAACATCAAAATCATCTATTTCTGTAGATCTCCAAAAAGTCTTGGACAATCATTCCAAGGTTTTTGAAACTCCCAAAGGACTCCCACCTATTCGTGATCATGATCATGCTATTCATTTGATTCTGCGAAAGTGTTCCTCCAAACACGTCCCTCACGTCTTATAGATATCCTTATGTCCAAAAGAGTGAAATTTAACATATGATTGTAGAAATGTTAGAGGCCGGTATAATTCAACCTATTCAAAGTTTCCTTCTCTGCTCCCCGTAGTATTGGTACACAGAAGGATGGATCATGGTGAATGTGTCCATATTATAGATCTCTAATAAGCTCACTATTAAAGATAAATTTCATTTCCCGTGATTGATGAATTATTGGATGAATTACATGGAGCAATTTATTTTACCAAGTTGGATCTTCGTTTAGGATATCATCAAATTAGAATGAAGACTGAAGATATTCCGAAAACAACATTTTGAACTCATGAGGGTCATTATGAATTTTTGGTCATGACATTTAGTGTTACCAATGCACCTTCTACATTTCAAGGCTTGATTAATTCCATTTTCAAACCCTTCCTTCAAAAATTTGTGCTAATATTTTTTGATGATATACTAATCTACAACAGGTCTTGGAAGGATCATGTTCAAAATGTTGACAGGGTGCTCAAACTATTGCAGGAGAAACAATTATATGCAAAACATCCAAATGTTTCTTTGGAGTACAAGAGGTGGAATATCTGGGTCATATTTTATCTCACGAGGGTGTTAAGGTAGACCACAACAAAATTAAAGCCATTAAAGAATGGAAAGTCCCCACAACCATAAAGAAGTTGTGAGGATTTCTCAGGTTAACAAAGTATTATCACAAGTTTGTTAAGAATTATGGGAGAATAGCAACACCTCTAACAACATTATTGAAGAAGTATAGATTTTCATGGACTCCTGAAGCAACTAAGGCCTTTGAACATCTTAAAGAGTCAATGTGCCTAGCACTGGTCTTAGCTACGCCAGACTTCACAAAAACCTTTATTGTGGAATGTGATGCCTCAGGAAATGGAATTGGTGCTATTTTAATGCAAGAAGGAAGACCCATTACTTTTGAAAGTCATCCAATAAAAGGAAAGTATTTACATAAAGCTATTTATGAGAAAGAAATGTTAGCAATGCTGCATGCACTAAAGAAATGGCGAACTTACCTAATGGGAGGACAATTCAAGGTAAAAAATGATCATGATAGTATTAAACACTTCTTGGAACAAAGACTATCTTCAGAAGAGCAGTAAAAATGGGTCACAAAGATATTAGGTTATGACTTTGAAATAATCTACAAAAAATGGAAGCTAAATGTTGTTGCAGATGCACTCTCAAGAAAGAATGAAGAGGTGGAAGCATTGCTTTGTGCCATTTCTATTATCCAACCAGATTGGATAAACGAAGAAGGGGATCAATGGAAGAAGGAAAAAGAAGTGTGGAGACTCATTCAAAAGTTGCAACAAGATCCTAGTACATCTGATACATTTAGTTGGAAAAATTATTCCTTATGGTAAAAAGATCGCTTATATCTTTGTAAGAATTCCCAACTAAAACAAAATATTATTTTGGAATTGCACACTTCTCCTTTAGGACAACACTTGGGATTTTTAAAAACTTACCATAGGGTGAAAAAATAATTTTTTTGGGATGGCCTTAAATCTGATATTCAAAAGTTTGTGGCGGAATGTTTGATTTTCCAGCAGAATAAAGTTGAGAAAATTAAGACCCCAGGTCTTCTACAACCTTTATCCATTCCAAGTCAATGTTGGGAGGAGATTTCAATGGATTTTATCATAGGTTTACCAAAGTCTGAAGGAAAGAGTGTCATCATGGTGGTAGTTGATAGACTTACCAAGTATGCACACTTTTGTGCATTATCTCATCCATTTAAAGAAAGTACAGTTGATACTACATTTATGGACACAATTCAAAAGCTACATGGAAAGCCAAGGGTTATTGTGAGCGACAAAGATCCCATTTTTATTGGAAATTTTTGGACGGAGTTATTTTCTTGTTTGGGTACTCAATTAGCTCATAGATCATCTTATCATCCTCAATCTGATGGTCAAACTGAGATAGTAAATAAATGTTTGGAAGGATATCTTCGTTGTTTTGTATTTTATAAACAAACACAATGGGTCAAGTGGTTACCTCTCGCTGAATGGTGGTATAACACTTCCTTGCATACTGCAGCAAAAATGACCCCATTTATGACACTTTATGGATATCATCCACTGCCCATCACATCATCTTTAAGAGAAAATTAGAAGGTTCAAGAAGTGTAATATCACATCGAGCATCACCAAGAAGCTCTCTGGCTCTTAAAGGATAACCTAAATTTGGCACAAAATCGAATGAAACAATAGGCAGATCAACATCACATTGAGAGAATTTTTGATGTAGGAGACTGGGTATTTTTACGACTACAACCATACAAACAAATGTCCCTCAAGCAAGCTAAGGAGGATAATAAATTATCACCAAAGTACTATGGTCCTTAGAAGGTGTTGAAAAAGATTGGTACTATGGCATACAAATTGGTGCTTCCTTCTTCTTCACAAGTGCATCCAGTTTTCCATGTTTCGTGCTTAAAGAAGGTTATAGGTGAAAATATTCCAGTTCAAACAATATTGCCAGAACTTGATGAGGAAGGAAAAATCATATTGGAACCTGAAGCGGTAGCAGAAATAAGAACTCGACAGCTACGAAATCGATCAATTTCAGAGTATCTCATCAAGTGGAAGAACTTACCCACTGAAGATTCTACATGGGAGGATGAGAATTTTATATAGAAGCACCTAGAGCTACTCAAGCATTGAGGAAAACAATTTTTTGAAGGATAGGGGCATGTTAAGTCCCTATATTACTAGTATAGTCCCTTATTGTTGTTAGTGTAACCCCCTTATTTTTATTATTGTACCCCTGTAACCCCCATATTGTTATTATTGTGCCCCTAATTATTATTTTTAGGTCAGCTAGGATTACATTGTGGCCCCACTAAAATTACATTGTGGCCCCCATGAACTCCTATATATAGAAAGGAGGTTTTTTAATTTGTATCATCCAAGAATTTTTTATTCATGTAATGTATTGGAGGTTTCCCCCTCGAAGTGGCTTATTTCTAAGGTGTTGATATCTCTTTTCTTCTATTTTTGGAGTTGGTTTCACAAAAATGACTATTCATTTTCACCATTTCACATTTACCTTCAATAATGAGAATTATTATCTCTTTTTCCCTTAATCTCATGCAGTTAGTTGCAACCAATCTGGTGGACCATTTCAAGTACCGTCACTTCCAAGTAGGAGCTAAAACCATTCTATTTCTTTCCACGATTCATTTTTGTGTTTTCATGCAATTTTTTTGAGGTTTCGAGGGCCCTAGGGTTCCAGAAACATGCCCTAGGACCAACGCACCTCCCAAAATCAAAATATGATTTGCACCTAGTCATACTATTATTGGTGGGAGAGGTGCAATGCTTTGTCAGGCACTGCTGGGGTGCGTTGGGCACGAAATCCTATGTTGCTGATAATTTTTTGCTCAAAATTTTTGAAGTTTTTTGGATGAAAAGGAGCCTAATGAATCTCTTTTTGGTGTTTCAGGTTTTCATTAGCACACAATGGAATTCATTTGGAGAGAAACATAACATAAAATACAAGATTTAAATGCAAAAAATGATCCTGCTACCATCCAAGCACCGAAAAACCGTGGATTGCTAAAATTCTTATGGAATCCTGGTATGAGGAAACATATGGAATTGTTGATATATTTTGTTCATTCATGGGATGTTCATGAAAACACGTTCAGTTTTGGAGAACATCTGCTTGACATAAAGGTAGATGATATCTATTTTCTAACATGTTTATCCATGAGGGGTGCCCCCATCTCTCTCCTAGGTGGGAGAAGTGGTGGGGAGACAATGAAAGATTATATTTCGCTACCTATTGCATACCTCGATCCCAACCAACTAGGGTGGAAATATTAATATAAAATATGCAACCCAATTACCTTTGAGAATGATCTTGTTCATCATCATGAGATTGGCAGGTATTTCAACACTTCATGTAGCAAGTAGATCGTACATGCAGTATGGGGTGGAGTGTTTAGAGACAACAATCTTCAACTAGAGTGCGGAATTTTTGGTCAATATGAAGGAACAAATGACTAAATCAAGAGAGGGGAAATTAAATAAATTTGGCTATGGCTCAATCTTGGTCTCATTTTCTCTTGAGCAGATGCAACTACTTCAACCTCAACAGCTTATACTCGAGCCTATCGATCTGAGGGCCCCACGAATGAGGAGGTAGATATATCATATGGCCCGACACATAGGTCCATCGATGATCAACTTATCAACGACCTTATTTGGATGGTTTCATAGAAATTTCATTGTGATCAATGATTATCCTTACACAGGAATGGATTTCTGTGATGATCCCGAGCTTGTGCTTCTTGAGGGTCAGCAATGGAATTCTTCAAGTAAAACATTTCTACCATTTAAATTTTTGAAAGTTTTACAATTTTTTTTTTTTTAATGTTTCCGAGACTAAACTATTGATGTTTTCATGCATATACTGGACCACTTTGACCATTAGGTGCTTCATATCTCCATCGTGTAGAGGGACAACCATATGAGGAAGAAGTGGTACCAATCCAAGTTGTTGCAGTAGGATAGGATGCACTATGAGATATTGAGGTAGCCAATATCCTATCAGAGGTGGAGTGCTACATGGAGGGGCTGACACATGGGATCGATGAGAGTAGGGTTTACCAGGTTCCCATGTGACTTTAGTGACACAATATCGAAGTGCCTAGTAGTATTGGTTGTTTACTCCACAAGATGGCTCATGCAATGTAATTTTAACATGAGCACCATTGATTTGTCTACTTAAACATTTTCATTTAGTATTTCATATGGGAGATGTAGCCATATGTGTCTCAGGGCACAAATTTTGTAAAACCAAACTTAATATATATACATATTTTTGGTGTTTCCTAGTTCCTATTATGCTTTCAATATGATGTGATGTGAATTGAAACTTATTTACATTTGTCACAAATGTCTATCTAAAACGTAATTAGATAGGGCATCTACCAATGTGTTCAATTTTCTAGAAATACATTCATATTATATGAAATCGAAATGTGTTTCTAGAAGAAGTACTCTCAAAACCATTTGAAGGATGGAGGGATTTCTAACTGAATAGACATTAGCAAGTTGTAGTACTACGAGTTGTGAGTCAATCCTAATGACTAAATGACGGATACGATGTGAAGTAGCATTAGATAGTAGCTCAACCATTACATTATACTCATCGATATTGTATTCGAGTGACCAATGAAAATCCCTTGAATACTCACTAGCTCGCCATTTGGAGGAAATATAGACCATGCTGCATAAGATAGGTGTCAAGTACTACGACTAGCACCATCGACATAACCAATATATGGTTTGAGAGATGTCAAAATATGCACTAAATACACTCAACACACCTATAGACAATATGTACATAGTGTAATATGCATGAGATCAAGCATAGTATTTTTTGAGGTAAAACCCATTCCTAAGTTGCGCTAGTGGAATTACATCAAAGTATACCAACTCATAGGCCCCTTTTGCAAGGAATTGCTTGAAAATGTATAGACCCAACCACATAGATTGGAAATTTCGGGGACCTAGATTATTGACTGCTTGGTCAATAAGATAACTAGGTCTCCTTCTAAGAATACGTGAGGCTTAAATTTTTTTTCGTATTGTGCCTTGACACATATTTTATGAGCCTCATTGGCTAAAGAAGAATCACACTGAGTTTCATCCTAATGAGTCAGATGTAAAAGACGCTCCTCCTCTATGGAAGTGGCATGAAGAAGTTCAACGACTAGTTTTAACGATGGAATTTCACATTCAATGGGGATGATTTCTTCCATACCATATACCAACTAAAAAGGGTGTGAATCCAGTAGCATTACTAACTAAGGTTCGGTATGATCACAAGGCAACATAAAGAAGCAAGTGCTAGTATGATTTGTGGACCCCAACCATATGTTGAATCATAGTCTTAAGAACTTTTTTAACAACCTCTACTTGTCCATAGCCTAAGGATAGCAGGGAGTGGAATTTTCATGGGAAAGTCCCAGCTTAGCAGCTAGTTCGATCATCATATGATTCTAGAAATTATTTCCGTGATCTGCAAATATATATCACTTGCGGAACACCAAACCTATCAATAACATGATTGGAGAAAAAAGTATGCATCCATTTCACTAGTATTGTTATATGGAGGCATCACCTCGACCCATTTAGTAAAGTAGTCTAAAAAAAAAATGATATAACCATGCCCACCGACTAAGTGAGGGTTACATGTCATGAAGTTAATATCCCATTTAGAAAAGTGACCAAAATTGCTAACATGATGTAATGGAGCAAGCGGAGCGTAGATATTATGATCCTAGATCTGGCACACTTGACACTTCTGGAAGGCGAGGATCCAATTGTGAAAGATAATAGGCCCAAATAACCAACGCATAATATCTTCTACATGGTATCATAACCAGATTGATTTCTTCCCCATGACCTTGAGTGGAATTCATTAAGAAATTTCTTGGCTCTTGAAGGGTGAGGCACCTCTGTAAAACCATATCAATACCATGACGGTAGAGGGTGTCATTGATAATAACATAAATTCGGGATTGGTATCGAATACATTGCTTCTCGGAGCGAGAGGTATTCAGTTGGAAAATTTGGGTCTGTAGATAGATAAAAAAATTAGCATACCAAGGGTCAGATGAAAAAATCGGAAACAATGACTAGTCAAGGATATAATATTCATATGTAGATTCAAAATTAGGGGAAGGAAGGTCACACATTAGCTCAGCGAAAATTAGGGACTTCTTCAACTTGGACTTGATCAAATCTAGGTCGAAATGTTGTAGAATAATGATCCACTTAGAGAAGTTTCCTCCCATTAATTGGCATGATAGTATATGTGTCATAGGGTTTTTTTGGCTTAAGGGGTCTTGAGCCAGGTTCAAAGTATTTTCACAACCAACAAAACCCTCGAAATAATGTCCCTTTCGGCAGTGATATGATTATGCAGACCAAAGTCTCACCCGAAGCAGTATGGGGGGTGCTAGAACTAATTTTCCACACCCTAAGGGAGATTTTGATGTGAAAAATCTAATCAAAATTACTGCAGATAATATAACAGATTTTCACATGCACAGTCAATGGTAAACTGATCTAACCCTTTCACAAATGATCACAAAATACTTCGATTATACGTCATGCGTAGTAGCTAATTGTACTTCATTTAGATCCAATTATTTAACATAGACTAGTACTTGCGCACATATGCAATTAACCCATTCACTGAAGTAAATATGCAATGATAGAATAGATCTAGATCTAAAAAAAATAATACATAATCTAAGACAGTAAATCATATAAGAGTCGAAGTTCTCCAAAAAATTCCTTCTTTATTAAGATATTTTCAATTTAGTACAATCTGTCTTTCTGTGCACAGAGTAGGAAATTCCACACACAGCTCAAGACTTAGGTCTTCACACACACATCCAGCAGGAGCCTTTCTATCTAGACAAAAACCCAGACTAACAAAAACACATAACCAAAAATGATCCAAGATTTCATATGATCTCCTTCTTTAATCGACTCTTACATATTTATATTATTAAAAACATACACATACCATGGTATCAAACCATGGTTTGAGACTCATAGTGTGCAATGCGTACAAAAAGAGTTAAACAAAATTAAACCAAAGTACCCCAGGGGACCTTACTCCAACAGGCCCCTAACACAATCTCGTGGCTTGTCTCGAGTCACTGTGGGGTGATTGCCTTCATCTTTTCCTTCAATTATTCCACATAGCTCTTAAATGGTACTATGGATTCCATTCTATGCGCGTCATCACTCTATGCTTCATCCACCAACTTGGATGTTGTTGGACCCTCAACTGTCAAGTTGATGATATGTTGAGTCTATTGTAGGATTTTGAGGGTGTTGTCTAGGTTTTGTGAAATCTTTATGGCTGCCTCAGCCCAAGGCTTAATCCGTGTCTCAAGTAGCTTCTCACATCGGTGCAGATCCTAAATATCCATGTAAATGTCCTTGAATTCGTGTAGTATGGTAAGCCTCTATGTTGTCACCAAGGTTGGCGCCGCCACTCTGATATCTGTGAATTTTTGCTATTTGACCCAAAGTTCATTCCTTAATGATTAGACCATCAGGTCATTCTAAACAGAAGTCAAAACACCCATGGCCTCATCCAAAAGTTTGTCACACTTTGAAATTAATGCTGCGATGCTATCAGTTGTTTCCTTTACCTCGGTCACGTGTTATGCTCGGACCTCAGGTGGTGTCTCTGGTTGGAGCTTCATTTACAGCTCTACAATCTGCTGGTCAAATTCCGCGTGGACGAACTCGATTTCTTTGCGCAGCAACTAGGATTTCTAACATAGCTATTGGAGCAGTTGTGGCAGGTTTATCACTCTGAAATTTCCAAAGGTTGTTCTTTCGTTAAAAATAAATATCAGAGGTAACTACTATCCACTTTTGGAGATTAGGATCTAGTCTTCCTAAACTCAGAGAGGGCTCTCTCTTAATGATTTAACTTTGTTTTTTTTAATAGATTTTAGGCTTGTCATGTATGTTTAGTTTGGTTGGTTTTTCATTGATTTTGGTTGGTTGGTGGAATTATTGATTTGATGAATAGGTGCCTTTCAACTTTCCATTGGGCTATGAAGTCAATGTGCTTTGAAATAGAACTGAATCAAATTATAAGGAAAGTGTTACAGGACAAGATAGGTGAGCAATATCAGATCTCAAGGCTGAATGGTGAAGTGACTTTTCAATCGAGATCAAGTAGCAAATAAGAATTCCTTAAACCAGATAATGAAGAAGGATGAAAGAGTCAATCAATATTAGAGGGAAATTAAGAATTCTCTAAACCGGATATCAAAAGAGAACATATAAACATACAATAGTTAAAAGAAGATTATAAGTTTAAATAAATTCTGCAGTAAAACTCCTGTTATAACATTCAAATTTAGAACACATATACGTTTATGGAATACTCAAAGAAAGAACACAAAAAATTGAAATTTATACTTCACTGAGATTGCTCATCACATGAGTCCTGTAAAGAAGTTTATTTATTACCGGTTTAGTCTGTCAACTGGAAATTGGTACAATAACCCTTTGGCAAGAGATCAGTCAGCTAACAAAATTTTTAGAAGTCCACACTTGACCCACCCTTGATACTTCGAATGATGATGTATTTATAAAAAACTTTACAAAAAATATCGTGTCAACTGACTAGGATAAATTCTAGGAAAATAAAATTTATTTATGCAAAACGATAGTGACAACTTCTAACTAACTGATATCTGGCCCTGATTTATTTGATTTTTGTTATTTGTTTGTTTGTTTCGTCTGCTTTATTTCATCTGTCTTTTCCTTTCACCTATATGTTCTTTCATGCTGTATAGAAAATCACACCATTTCTCCCATGTTTCTTCATCTGGAATTTTGATTTTCATCATCCTACAGTAAATCTCATCTGCCTCTGTATATTTTGCAAACATAGGCTTATTTACAAAAAGGTGATTTACCTCATGCTGTTGGTAAAATAATTTTTCTAGAGTTTGAAGGAGCACTTTTCCTGTGGGAATGCCCTTCATTGAGGAATTGTTGGAAGTTTCTTTTGCTACTTCCTTCATATTTTTATCATAATCTTCATGTCTCATTGGTTTCTCATTTATTACTAGAGGATTAGGCATACCTTTTTGTCTCAATACCTCAAACTTGTTCAAAAACCTGTTCACTGCAAGTTCTATAGTTTGACATTTCTCCTCAAGCTGTATCATCAAATTTCTCTTGGAAATCACTTTCTTCACCTCTAATATAGTTTCTGTTCTGTCAGCTATCCTGAGCTCTTCTAATTCATATTTATTTTTAGAATTAAGGAATTTGATTATATCAGAATATTCCTCTGGTTTCTTTCTAAGACTAGCTTTAACCTTTTTAATTGCATCACTAGCCTCCTTTATCAAGTCATTCTGCTCAAATATAATCTGTATAAAAGGACAAATATCATTAACTGAGTTAATGATAATTACTTCTCTAACTTGTGGATTATGTAAGTCCATCTATTGGTTTTCTGTACTTCAGCCTGATACATTACTGCTGCCAATTTATTTTCATCCTCTAAGCTCTTTACTTGTTCCTTGAGCTTATTGATTTCTGTAGTATGAATGGACATATCTTCCATTTCTATAATCAATTTTCTAGCCTCATCAGTGGGATGGGTAGTTGGTATTTCTGATGGTGTTGCTGATGTAGATACTGGTGCTGATGTAGATGCTATAGGAGTAGAAATAATGGGAACTGCTTCCATACTAGCTTGCTTTTCCTATACATGTTTATCCATTTATGTCTCCATTTCCTTTAGCTGAGCTGTCAACTGAATGATTAGATTCATCATTTCTCCGTGTTTTTTGGATTCTAAATAGTTGGTAATTTTAATTATTTCTTCATTGCAACTATGTCTGCATTTTTATTCTTTATAAGCCCTTCTGCTGCTTTGATGTCTTTTGGATTATAACCAGTTTCAATTACCAAATATTCTAGTGACTTTATCGTGTTGTACTTTTCTTGTGATGAGGCTCTCTTTAGCTTTAACTGTGACTTTGTATTTTCTAGAGAGTTCTACGAATTCTGAACACTTAAATCTTTATGTGTCATGGTGGAATATATCATCTCTCCTACCTACTTGTGGAATTCAATTTGGTGAATTGGATTCACATCCTTGGCAGGAACTTCAAAGCTTGTCTTAGTATAATCTGCTGAATTTTCATGGGCCTGTACGTTTAGCTATAGAAATATCATCTGCATATTCCTTGTTTTGATGTTGAAAGCTGAAATCAACCTACTCTGATCACTAGGAGTTTTCTTCCAATATTGTGCATATGTAAAAACCTTCAATGCTTCATTTATGATTTTAATCTCTTTATATTTCTGCATGATATCCTTTTCTTTCTCAACTAGCTTCATGTATGATGAAATCTCTGCACTGTTTTTCTTTTGAATGATTTGTGCACTGGAATTTGATGGCAGAGGCTTTTCCCCTGAATGTGTTGTAGGTGCATCATCCCTGATAACAATATCTGCTTCAATGGTTTCTTCCTGCTCTATCACTGGATTTAGCTTTGTTTTCTTTCTGTACATAAACTTGAATTCACTATCAGATGTATTTTCTACTGAATAAGAGCCTTCTTCTCTAGCCCTTTTTGAATTTCTGTCTTGTGGGGCTGGAGTAAGCAGGATGGAACTAGTATCAAGCTACTTATCCACCACCTGTAGAGTGTTTTCCAACCACTCTAACTGGTTGGAATATTTCTTAATTTCAGGCTTAGACTCATGAATGAAAGGGTTCAATTTGAACTTAACTCTTAATTTTCTTATGACACCCAAGGGGTCATATGACCATTTGAAACTGTTGTTGAACTTTAAGTCTTATAAGCATCTGTCTGCTTCCTTTCCAACATTCCTACTATTAAATATAAAAGGCCTTAGTTGGTTTTTGATCTTGAACTAAGTTTTCTTTTTAGCTCAAAGGAAATTTCTCTCATCAGAATTCAAAATCTGCTTGATGTACTCTAAAGAAAATATCGTCATTGGGAGGTATTTGGGAAGCTTGTGTGGAACTAATTGGCTTCCATAAACTATGATTTCTATGTGATTTTGGTATAAATACCAGTCTCCTGTTTTGCTCTGATCTGATAACAATACAACCTTTTTTATTTCTTCACTGATTCTTAGTTGAATAATGCTGCTGAGTATGTTAACTACTGGATATACAAAAGAATCAATGACGTCTTTAAAACTGAATTTAGTGGAAAGCTTTCTAATCAAGGATTTCCAAAATATAACAAACTAGGGATTACCTTCTGTGTTCATTTTTTGTAGGTTGAATGAAAATCTCTCTGATTTCTGGCAGTTTGATCAGTTGATCATGGATGGAATTTTCCAGGAATTGGGAAAAATTGAAAGTTATAGCTAGAGGTTGACCTGGGAAAAATATGGAAAGGAAGCCAAGGATGGATTCATCTACATGCTCATTAGTGAAATATCCTAAAATACAGGACAACATGGTCACAATTTGTCTGCTTCGTTATGAAAATATGGTAGCAAAGTATGGAGGGTTGTTTTTAGGGGTTTCTATTGATTGAGGGAGGAAATTCTGGAAGATTTGAAACCTTTTAGGGAAATTTAGCTTCAAGTAAAGCTCGGTAAGGGTCTCAATGGAGAAAGGCACTCCATCAGGTTGTGATTGAATCTATAACATTTTATTAATATATTGAGCAGTGATGGTAAATAGGATTTCTTGGTTAGAGGTGACTATGGCTCTTTCATTTCGCAAATAGATGATTTGGCATAGTCTGATGAGTTCAAGGAACTAATAGGTTTGTGGAAATGTGTACTTGGTAAAGTTAGAGTTCCACAGAAGAATATCATCTGCCTGATCAAAAAATTTGTAATGGCTCCAACAATGGAGCTCCAAAAGGTTGCTATCAGTCACAGTCATTTATTTTGAAGTTCTTATCGGCCAAAGGAGTGTAGTCGACATCTAAAAGGGGTGGTTGCAAAAGTTTTATAGTCTAAATGATTTTATAAGTCCTTTATTCAATTCTATTATTGAATTAATAAGCTTATTTGATGGCGTCGGGTATTCATAATTACCTAGAATATAGTGAATTTGGTCGTAGAAGGGTCCAGGCAGTAGCAGGGGCTTTAATTCCGGTTGGCGATGGATTTTGGTATTTTTCACAAATCAAAAGAGAATAGGAAAATAACGAAATAGGGCGGGTTTTATTATTTTTCAACTTTGGCTATTTATCGCAGGGCATGGAAGTGGTTTGGTGGTTTATCACATTGTCTATCACACACCTAAAGGTGCTTTGGTGATTTGGGAGTGTGGGGGGGGGGGGGGGGGTGGGGTGGGGAGGGGGATAGAATGTGGTAGCGCCGCGTGGCGAGGGAACGGGGTAATGAAACCACCCATTTCGCACCCCCCCCCTCTGTTTTAAAATTCAAACAACGGGGAATACGAAAAGGTTCAGAGGACATTAGATTTAATTAATAGTGATCGGGCGGTAGGTGGAAGGTGCGGGCTTTCAACGAGGTGGGGTTGGGTAATTGATAGGTGTAGGGCTTAAAAATAAAGTTCGTTTTGTTGTTTTATGAAAACATAAGGTTTATTCGAGGGGAATAGGGGTTTTTAGCAAGCGGAATGGGATTTTCAGAGGGGAAAAAGGTTTTTAGGAGGGTAAGGGAATTTAGGATAAGGGGAAATGTTAAAGATATTAGTGGTAAGATATAAACAAAATGATGCTTTCCATAACTTTTGAAAAGTATTCTACCTACCCTTTTATTCATCCTAACATTTTTTTATTTCATTTATTGGGTGCATTTGAGCTTGCTGACCCTTTTATTTACTTTTGATAAGAAAACTAACTTATTTCTAACCTCATATCTTCTAATGGCTCAGATTAAACTTATGAGCTCAATTTTATTCTCTACGTAACTATTGATCCATCAAGATTAAATGGTTTGGTCAGATCTTTATTCACTAACTATCATGACATAAAATTTAAAGGCATGAGTGACCAAGATTAGATTGTATGATCATCATGAATTGTGGCATTTTGGACAAACTGAACACACTTTTGTTTTCAAAAGTAAAGTAAAATAAGAGTAGTGTCATTTGAATGTGCAACAATTGCAAAATTTATTTATTTTTCTTTTTGTGGTGTTCATATTTTATACATTTTTTATCTTTCTTTCTTTTGGTCCTTTGATTATTCTTTTAGGAGATACCCTCTTTTTATTTTTTAATATGGGAAAACATTTGCAAAAATGCAAATGTGTGTACAATATTACAAGACTAAACTTAACCAATTCAAAATTATGTTCCCTATTATTATAGGACCCTAACAGTGGCTCTACTTGGAGATGGCATCTCCTTGTGAGATGTCAAGAACTTTCTGACCAATGGCCTTGGAACTTTGGCTTTACTTTGCTTGGAACTGCTTTCTGTGATCTCCTTTATTCAAACACATGATGTTATATCTTTTAAATCTTATAGTTTCTTTTCAGGCTTTAACTTTATAAGATAATCGTTCACTCAAATCTAAACATTGATATGGTATTTACAATGAGTAAAATATAATCAAATAATTACTGGTTATTCTGGTTAAAATAGTGCTTCAACATTTGACCATTGACTGGTCCACCTGGTAGATCTGTTCCATCTAATTCTTTAAAAAAAAATGCATTGTTGCCTATGTAACCATAAATAATGTATGGACCCTTATAAAGAAATTCAAATTTCCCATGTTTTCATTTGTCTTCCCTTCTGGAATCCCATTTGAGTACTTGATCACCTATGAAGAAATCATATTCTTTAGTTTTCTTATCAAATTTCTTCTTGATTTTGTCTTGAATTATTTTGGATTTGAGATAAACTTCTTCCCTGGTTTGCTGCAAATAATTTTTTTGGTTTATCCTCCTTTGGATATCATTTGATTCTACTTGCATCTCTTGAATTATTTTTATTACCGGCACTCCTAATGAAGATGGAAAAACATCATCCATCCCATATAATAATTGATAGGGAGATGTACCAATAGATTTATTACTAATTAGTCTGTCTGCCCATAGGGCATTGACCAACCATTTATTCTAGGTTTTCTTGTTATCCTCTAATAGATTCTTGATGATGTTGACTAGGCTTTTGTTTTAATACTCTGGTATTCCATTACCTTGAGGGTAATAGGCAGTGGAATGACCTAGGGTGATAAGGTATCGGTTACAAATATATATCATTTTCTTGGATTTGAAAGCAACAACATTATCAGTAATGAGCTTTTGTGGGCATCCAAATCTAGAAAGGATGTTGTTCTCAAGGAATTAAATAATGACAAATTTTGTGGCTTGTTTAGAAGGTGTGGCTTCTATAAACTTGGTAAAGTAACTAGTGGCTTTCAATATCCATTTATGTTGGGCAGAGGAGGGTGGGTGAATTTCACCAATGAAGTCTAAACACCATTTTTGAAATGGAATTTCTTCTGAGATAGGTTTGAGGGGTAATGGTAAGAGTTTATTCTTCCCTTCAAATATTTGGAATTTGTGACATGAGGTCACATACTTTCTGACATCTGCAAAAAGAGTAGGACAGTAAAAATCTACCCTCAGAATTTTGTCAGCAGTTGTTTTCCAGTATAGGTGTCCTCCACAATATCTTGCATGAAATTCCTGCATGAATTTGTCAACTTCATCTTTCAATAAAAAAATTAATAGGATGCCACAATGATATTTCCAAAATAAAACATTATCTAAGATACAATATTTCATTGCTTTAATTTTTAAGAATCTACTTTTGGTTCTAGATAAGCCAAGAGGATCTTGTAAGTTGAGTAAAACAAATATAATGTCTGCATACCAGGGTGAATCTATAAAAGCTTCACTAATTTGTGGAGTCTCCATCTCTTCCTGATCATCTAGGGTAGCAATGAAATTTATGTCTAAGGCCTGACAGTTCGATTCAACCATGAGTTTGGCTAAGCCTTGGCCTTTAATTAATTTTGTGGATTGATCTAAGTGTCATATTCTCATATTGTGGCAATCCATTTTCCTCTCTTTCCATCAGGCCCATTCTGAGTTAGAATGTCCTTTACAACTGAGTTTGGAACATATGCTATTATGTAAGTATAGAATGCATACTCTGAAATATTTTATGTCTTTCACTAAAGCAAGAGCTTGTTTTTCCATGATATTATACTTTATTGTTGCATCTCTCAAGGATTTACTGAATAAAGCAATGGTTTTTTCATAACCCTCATCATTCTTTTGCAACAAGACTATTGCAATGGTGTGTTCTGAAGGAAATGAAAAAAATATGAGATATCTGTTGAAATTAGGAGTTATGAGGACATGTGTTTTAGTAAGGGCTTATTTGAATGCTTCAAAAGACTTCTTAGCCTCTATTTTCCACTTAAGTATTGAATCCTTTTTTAACATGTTGTTTAAATTTCTAAGTAGTTCTGCTAAGTTAGAGATGAATCTTCTAGGAAAATTTATTTTGCCTAAAAATTCTTGTAATTATTTAATGTTCCTAGGATGACTGATATTCAGGATTACTTCTATTATAGCCGGATCAAATATAATTCCCTCTTTTTAAATGATGTTTCCCATGATTTTTCCTTCTTCTAATACAAAAAGTGACATTTTAGGATTTAAGGATATCCCAAACTTTCTGCATTTTATGAATACTCTTCTCAGATGATCTAGATGTTCATTATCTGATTTGGAAAAAAAAATTATATCATCTAGGTAAATGACTAAGAGTTCATGGATTTCATTTACAAAGGCAACGTCCATGGCTCTTTGGAATGTTTCTCCAACATTCATCACTCCAAAGGGCATTTTCAAGTACATGAAAGTTCCCTAGGGAGTGGTGAATGAAATCTTAGCTTGATCTTCAGGTTGGACTAGGATTTGGTTGTATCTAGAAAATACATCAAGTAATGAAATTCTGGATGACCCTACAACCCTCCGGAGAATGTGGTCCATTTTAGGAAGGGGATATTTATCCTTCAGTGATACTTTTTTCAAGTTTCTGAAATCAACATAGAGTCTGATTTCTCCTATTTTCTTTCTAGTGGAGACTAAATTAGAGACTTCATTAGAATATCGGATGGGTGCTATGATTTGAGAATCATACATCCTTTTAACTTCTTTCCCTATTAATGGAATAATAAAAAGTTAATTCTCCTTATCTTTTGTTTAAACGACTTCTGATTTTATTTAATTGTTATTTTATGATGGATAATGCTGGTATCATAAGACTTGAGGTCTTCATAACTCTAGTCAAAGATGTATTGGAACTCTTTAAACAAGCTAATGTACTTCAACTTTTCAGCTGGAGGTAATTTCTTAGATATCTTGATAAGATTGTGATTTTCCTTTGTTCCTATGTTGCATTCCTCTATATCTAACCTTAGAGGGTCCATTTTAGGTTTTCTAGCTACATCATTGGAGTCAAAGAGGTCTTCTAGTGGGGCTAATCCCTTAGACAAAATGTTGTCTTTGAGTTTTAAAACTTCTGATTCATCATTGATTAATTCCTCAATTTCTACTGTTTCTAATTGTTCTATTTATAATTTGGTTCATTTAGTTGGTTTGATCTTATTTACATAATTTACATCTATTTCATTATTTGTGGTGTAATCTAATGTACAATCAGTGTCTATATTACAGTTCTGAAATTCTCCTTCACAATTCATAAAATCATAAATTTGTGAGTCTTATGAAAAGATTTTCTAATACTTCAAATTATCAGGTATGGTTGGCCAATGTCTTACCTCAGTAGTGTACTGATGATTTGGCTTAAAAGGTAACCTGCATGTGCTTGCAAAAGTGGCCAAACTATGTGCTTGCATATTCTGATTTCTTGGAATAACAACAAATTTAGTCTCAAAAAAACATCTTATTAAATCTAGGATGGTTTCTCTGTAAGGGTTAATTCTAGGGTTATTAACAATGTACTCTCCCTTGACTTGTTTTATGATGAGTTATGAGTCTTCCATGATGGAAATTCTTTTAGCTCCAAGTTTTCTTATGATTTGCAAGCCTAGCACTAATGCTTCATATTCTGCCATGTTATTAGTGCATTGGAAATTTAATCTTAAAGCATGTCCTTCTGAATGATCATTTTCTAAATTGTAGATCCATAGTCCAGCTCTTGCTCCTAATCTATTTGTAGAGCCATCAAAATATAAATGCCACAAAGATTCATGTATTATATTTTCAGAATTGACTTCTTTGTGTTCTTCTTATACAAATGTGATTTTATCTTTTTCATTGTCTGAATTACATAAGATAAATGAGTCCAGGTCAGAATGCATGGAATAGATAGGGAAATTTTGTGGTTTTTTTGAAATAATTACCATGTATTTCATCAATTTTTCTCTATATATATTCCTTTTCTAACCAAACACAAATGTGGTAGCATATGACATGTCCAATTGTAGTGATCCCTGTAGTTTTTCTCGCCATGAACGAGATAATAACATACCATATTTGGGAGAGATATTAGCAACTACTATGTCCATAACGATACTCTTTGTTGGGCACTGGACTAGAGTTACACATAGGCCTTTAATCAGGCCAAGGAATTTGACTTGACTAGAATCAAAGGAGAAAAGCTCCTTGTAGGGTCTGGTGATGTCTATGTTTAATTTTTCCATGACTACTTTAGGCATTAAGTTATGAGATGCTCTCGAATCCAACATGGCATTATGTAAGATTTTATCATGAATGTTTAGGCTAATATAGAATGGAGGGACACCCCCTTGTTGATGTTTTTCATCTACTTTAGGACCAAATAATAACTGAGGTTGATCATCATTGAGGTTGACAACATCTTCACCTTCATCTATGCTTAATGTTTCAGTAATTTGTGCCTTGTATGAGTCATTTTTCACCAGCTCTATTAAAGGAACCGGTGTTTTCAATTTTTCTATATCACTTTTGATATTGAATGAAATTTTAGTTTTGTCTAATTTAATCATTTAATTTTTACCAATTGTGGTTTTTGTGGTTTTGTCTTCCTTATCGGCACTTGGTAATTAAGTTTGTGTGTCAACTGTTTTGTTTTCAACTTCCTTGTATAGGATGGTTTGAGTAGCATTTGATGTGATGTCTACAATATTTGGGGTGGAATATTTCTGAGTTTCTCTAGGGAGAATTTGTAGAACTTTCGTTACAGGAGCTTCTATTGTTCTCTTAGTCTGGGTATGGACTGATTTCTTAATAGGAACCTCTATGTTGTTTTTGCTTCTAAGGCTATACTATGTATGAAGTTTGTAGATAGAATATTCATAGCCTTGTTTGTAGTCAAAGGACTCTCCAGACTCTAATTGTAATTTTTGTAACCTAAACAACTCTTGTTCTACTCGTGTAAGAAAAATGGCATCTTCATTGTTTATTCCCATCAAGTTTATTTGGGTGTCTTGATCTTCTTCATGATGTTGTGAACTTTCATCATAATTTTCTTCGAAAGGTGGTCTAATCTATTGATAGGGTACTACTTCTCTTGATTTACCAGTATTAAGATTTTTCCTAAAGTTGGGGTTTCTAATTTGGGGACCTTGTTGATTTCCCCACTGAGGTTTTCTTTCCATGTTCTCTAGTCTGTCCATTATTTTTTCTACATTTTTAGATAAACTATCTATCTTAAAATATAAAGTGGATGGTTCTTCATTAATGGTCACTCTTCTTTCATTTCTCATCCTTGCTCTTTTAGCTAGTAAGTTAGCTTCTAAAATAACTGCATTACTCAGCATCTGTTCTAAAGTTTTAGGGTTTCTTTCTCTTAATTGATAGGACATATCAGTGTCAAAACCATTTGGAAATTTAATTAGGGCTAAATCCGGTGGAGGTTTGATATTCGTTGGAATTGCATTGTAAATATTGTTAAACCTAATACAATAATCTTGAACAGATTCATTAAGGGGCTCTTCTAATGTTCTCATATTAAGATAATATCTGGAGAGGGTTTTTCTTTCTTTCCCATCTACTGATAAACAATCGATGGACATCAGCTAAATCATCAATACAACAAGCAGGTAAATATTTAAACTATTTTTTAATATCTCCCGCTAGTGTTTGTGAAAATAATCTCATTTGTACATCAACTTCATCAATTTCATGTAACTCAAAAATGTTCGTCATTTTATCTACATATTGTTGAGCAGTATACTGACCAGTACCATCAAACTAAAATTTTTTACTCTGGTAATCTTGTGGCATGGCATGTAAAGGGGCCTGCAAGACCAAAGGGGAAAATATGGATGCCATTGCTAAGACTTTAGCTTGACTCGAAGGTAAAGTAGTGGTGCTTGAAGATGGACTCGAAAATTTTGAAGATAAACTTGAAATGTTAGGTTGGAGAGGAAGTTTAGGTATGAATTATTTTGTGGAATGAACTGTGGTGGATATTATAGATGAGGTGGTACTAAATGGATTTCTATCTATAGTTTCTGAAGATACTATAGAAAGCTTGGGGGTAGTAGTAGTTAGGGTAACTAGTTCAACTGACTATTGAAAATAGGCTTCATCTATGTATTTTATCAAAGTTGATGTTAAAGCATCAAGTTTGTAAAAAGTATCTAGAACCTGTTGATCTAAATCAAGTTGGATTGTATCCTTCTTTGATTCAATAAATTGAATAAAATTATGTTCTATTATAGTATCATGGACTGATTTTTCAGATTTGGTACGAAATAAATAATGCTCAAATGATAAATCAAATTGAATATCCTCTGTGCTTGATAACTCCTTAGGAAGTGAATTTTATTTGATTAACTCACTACTACTTCCTTGAATTTCAATTTTTTTAGGTTTTCTTAAAGTTCTGTCAGGATCATCAACAATTGTAGCAGGTTGTGGATCAGGATGAGCCCTACTATAATGTGTTCTTTTAGAAGACAAAATTTTAACTATCTATGATACATTCAAACAACCTATTCAAATATTAATGCAAAAAATGAGAAGAATTGTTTCTGTTAAGATTTGTTTAAACTAGGGGCTCATTTTTCCTCAGTATGGTCGCCAATATGATATCACTCTAAAATTTCTAAAGGTTGTTCTTGGGTTAAAAGAAATATCAGAGGTAACTACTATCAACTTTTGGATATTAGGATCTAGCCTTCCTAAACTCAGAGAGGGCTCTCTCTTAATGATTTAACTTTATTTGTTTAATATATTTTAGGGTAGTTATGTATGTTTAGTTTGGTTGGTTTTTGATTGATTTTGGTTGGTTGGTGGAATTAATGATTTTATGAATAGATTCCTATCAACTTTCCATTGGGCTATGGAGTCAATGTTCTTTGAAATAGAACTGAATCAAATTATAAGGAAAGTGTTACAGGGCAAGATAGGTGAGCAATATCAGATCTCAAGGGTGAATGGTGAAGCGAATTTTCAATCGAGATCAAGGAGAAATTAAGATTTCCTTAAACTAGATAATGAAGAAGGATGAAGGAGTCAATCAGGATCAGAGGGCAATTAAGAGTTATCTAAACCGGATATCAGAAGAAAACATAGAAATGTACAATAGTTAAGAGTGTAAGTTTAAACAAATTATGCAGTAAAACTCTTGTTATAACATTCAAATTCAGAACACATATAAGTTTATGGAATACTTAAAGAAAGAAAAAGAACAATTGAAATTTATACTTCACTAAGATGGCTCATCACATGAATCATGTAAAGAAGTTTCTTTATTATTGGTTCAGTCTATCAACTGGAAATTGGTAAAATAACCCTTTGTCAAGAGATTAGTCAACTAACAAAATGTTCAGAAGTCCACACTTGACCAACCCTTGATACTTCAAATGATGAAGTATTTATACAAAACTTTACAAAAAATATCTTGTCAACTGACTAGGATTTATTCTAGGAAAATAAAATATCTTTATGCAAAAAGATAGTGAAACCTTCTAACTAACTGATATCTGGCCTTGATTTCTTTGATTGTTGTTATCTATTTGTTTCTTTCATATTATTTCTTTCATCTGTCTGTTCCTTTCACCCTTTATAGTAAATCACACCATTTATCCCATGCTTCTTCATTTGTAAGTTTGATTTTCATTATCCTATGGTAAATCTCATCTGCCTCTATATATTTGGAAAACGTAGGCTTATTTAAAAAAAAGGTGATTTACCTCATGCTGGAGGTAAAAGAATTTTTCTAAAGTTTGAAGGAGCACTTTGCCTGTGGGAACACCCTTCATTGAGGAATTGTTGGAAGTTTCTTTGGCTACTTCCCTCATATTTTTATCATAATCTTCATGTCTCATTAGTTTTTCATTTATTACCATACGATTAGGTAGACCTTTCTGTCTCAATACCTCAAATTTGTTCAAAAACCTATTCACTGCAAGTTCTATAGTTTGAAATTTCTCCTCAAGTTGTATCATCAGATTTCTCTTGGAAATCAATTTCTTCACCTCTAAGATAGTTTCTATTTTGTCATCTATCCCAATCTCTTCCAATTCATATTTATTTTTAGAATTAAGGAATTTTATTATCTTAGAAGCTTCCTCTATTTTATTTCCAAGATTGGCTTTGACCTTTTGAATTTCATCACCAACCTCCTTTATCAAGTCATTCTGCTCAAATATAATCTATATAGAAGGCCAAATATCATTAACCGAGTTAATGATATTGGCCCACAATTACTGTTTTGCTTGGGCTAAAGGCTCTTTTAGTGATAATTACTTCTCTAACTTGTGGATTCTGTCAGTCAATCTATTGGTTTTCTGTACTTCAGCTTGATACATTACTGCTGCCAATTTCTTTTTGTCCTCTAAGCTCTTTACTTGTTCCTTGAGCTTATTGATTTTTGTAGTATGAAGGGAAATATATTCCATTTCTTTGATCAATTTTCTAGCCTCATCAGTGGGATGGATAGTTGGTATTGTTTATGTTGTTGCCGATGTAGATATTGGTGCTGATGTAGATGCCATAGGAATAGAAATAATGGGAACTACTTCCATATTAGCTTTCTTTTCCTGTACAAGTTTATCCATTTATGTCTCCATTTACTTTAGCTGAGCTGTCAACTGAATGATTAAATTCATCATTTCATACTTTTGATTGTCTGTCTCCAAAACCTCCTTGGTTTATGGATTCTTAGTATTTGGTAATTTTAATTTTTTCTTCAGTGCAACTATGTTTGCATTTTTCTTCTTTAAAATCTCTTCTGCTGCTTTGATGTCTTTTGGATTATAACCAGTTTCAATTACCAAATATTCTGGTGACTTTATCCTATTGTATTTTTCTTGTGATGATGCTCTCTCTAGCTTTAACTGTGACTTTATATTTTCTAGAGAGTTCTGCAACTTCTGAACACTTAAAGCTTTATGTGTCATGGTGTAATATATCATCTCTCTTGCCTACTTGTGGAATTAAATTTGGTGAATTGGATGCACATCCTTGGTAGGAACTTAAAAGCTCTTCTTACTATAATCTGCTAAATTTTTAGGGTCCTATACCTTCATTTGTAGAAATTTCATCTGCATCTTCCTTATTTTGATGTCAAAAGTTGAAAGAAACCTACTTTGATCACTAGGAGTTTGCTTCCAGTATTGTGCATATGTAACAACCTTCAATGCTTCATTTCTGGTTTTAATCTCTTTATATTTCTCCATGATATCCTTTTCTTTATCAACTGGATTACTGGATGATGAAATATCTGCACTATTTTTCTTTTGAATGATTTGTGCACTGGAAGTTGATGTTAAAGGTGTTTCTTCTAAATGTTTTGTAGGTGCATCATCCCTCATAACAATATCCCCTTCAATGGTTTCTTCCTGCTTTATCACTGGATTTAACTTTGTTTTCTTTCTGTAAAAAAACTTGAATTTACTATTAGATGTAGTTTCTGCTCAATAAGAGCCTTCTTCTCTATCCCTTTTTGAATTTTTTTCCTGTGGGGTTGGAGTAAGAAAGATTGAACTAGTATCATGTTGCTTATCCACCACCTGTAAATTTTTTTCAAACCACTCTGACTAGTTGGAATATTTCTCAATTTTAGGCTTAGACTCATGAATGAAAGGGGTCAATTTGAACTTAACTCTTAATTTTCTTATGACACCCAAGGGGTCATATGGCCATTTGAAATTGTTGTTGGACTTTAACTCTTGTAAGAATTTTCTTGCTTCCTTTCCATCATTACTAATGGTGCATATAAAAGGCCCTAGTTGGTTTTTGATCTTGAACTGAGTTTTATTTTTAGCTCAAAGGAAATTTCTCTCATCATAATTAAAAATCTGCTTGATGTACTCTAAAGAAAATATCCTCATTGGGAGGAATTTTGGAACCTTGTATGGAACTAATTGGCTCCATACACTCTGATTTCTGTGTGATTCTCGTATAAATACCAGTCTCCTGTTTTTCTCTGATATGACAACTGTATAACCTTTTTTATTTCTTCATTGATTCTTGGTTGAATACTGTTGTTGAGTATGTTAACTACTGGATATACAAAAGAATCAATGAAGCCTTTAAAACTGAATTCAGTGGAATCCTTTATGATATAGGATGTCCAAAAGATAACAGACTGGGATTACATTTTGTGTACAATTTTTGTAGGTTGATTGCGAACCTCTCCGATTGAAAATATATGAATAAATGAAACAATATTGAGGAGTATTTGAACACTTCTCCTTCTGGAAGTTTGATTAGTTGATCATGCATGGAATTTTCCAGGAATTGGGAAAAATTGAAAGTTATAGATGGACGCTGACTTGGGAAAAATATAGAAAGGAAACCAAGGATGGATTCATCTACATGCTCATCAGTGAAATATCCTAAAATACAGGACAACATGGTCACAAATTGTCTGGTTCGTTCTGGAAATATGGTACCACATTATGGAGGGTTGTTTTTAGGGGTTTATATTAATTGAGGGAGGAAATTATGAAAGATTTGAAACCTTTTAGGGAAATATAGCTTCAAGTAAAGCTTTATAAGGGTCTTAATGGAGAAAGGCACTACATCCCAATAGTTGACACATACTCAGATCATTCCATGTTTCTTCATAACAGGGAAAATGTTCGATACCTAATCAATTAAAGGAAAAGGGTATATGAAACCAACCTGAAGAATCTTTTCAAATTCAACCTTAATCCCTAAAGTATTCTTGGGATGGATCACATAGAGGTGCTTCTGAATGGGTTTGGCATCAGGATACATTTTAATCTCGTGCACTCCAATGATTGGGTTGATACCTGACATTTATTCATAAGTCTAGGAAAATACATCCTGAAGCTCACGACATAGGGCTCTATAAATATTAATCTCGGATGGAGAACAAGACACTCCAATGTATAGATTTTCGACAACACTTGGTCTGAGATATCAAGAGGTAATATTCCTTCAACATTTGAAAGGTTATTTTTGGATTCGACTTCATGAATGGAGACAAAATTCATAAAAGGCTAAAAAAATTTAGGTAGGAATACATCTACGAGATTATCCTCAATGAAATATGGTAAGGAGGAATGAAGGTGATGTTCGTCCCACAACTCACCATATTGAATCATGATCTCCATGATGCTCTCATTAGTAGAGAATATGCTAGAAAGAGGATCAAAATATGTGTCATAATCCAGTGATAAATCTACCCAATTAATCAAAGAGAAGGTGTAAGCTGCACAAGCCGAATAGATGGATTCATTATCTAGCTCAATGCGGCTAAGTGATATTTGGTTGCAAAAAATTTGGATGTTATTTTCATCATATATAATCCATAGATCAGTCGAGATAATAGAGGATGATATCATGTTGATATAAGCAACCAAAGATGAGTTTTCGGGAGGGAGAGGAGGAGGGAGCGTAAAGGTTCACATAAGTGAAGAATCCTTCAACAATCCAACTCTAACATGCTGATAAGAATGTAGAGTTTCCCCTAAAAGAGTGACAATTCCAGTAACATGAGAATCAAAGGAAAAAAATGTGTTTTTATTTATGGCTACAATCCCGCCTTTACTAGGAAAGGTGATCATACGAAAGTAAGTCAAAACTATGAAATCCATGGTGTAAACCCATGTACGTCCCATTCGAATATTATAATTGAGAGGTGCATTAATAAGTTCAACTTATATGGAAACGATTTTCCCCCTAATTCTACTTAGAGGGAATTCAAAATCCCACAAGGTTTGTATGTTGTTCAAACAAAGGCTTTCAATGTGGTGGTTGATTGACTCAGTTGAGGTGAACCAATCTCCTTCCAGCAAAACATGGATACAATGAAGGTCGAGGCTCCCTCATCTACAATAGAATGATGAATTTTATTACCATGGATGATGACCTAGATTATAAAATCTAATTGATATGTAAGTTGAGGGGTATAGTTTTCGTGAGGGAAAACCACTAAGTTGGAATATGATGGATCCACATATATTATATCAAACAAAAATGCCTTATTTTTGGTGGGGTAGTTTTGCAACACCTCAAGAGTTGAAATAGTTGATGGAGACTAGGCCAAGTCTTCAACTACGTTGTAATTATAAGCAACTCTTGCATGAGGGTTGAAAGCAGACTTATGAATTACTCCCTTCTGAGGTTTTATACTCAATTCTACAGGTATTGTAGGTGGAGCATGATCAGATGAAGGTGATGATGAAATGGCAGGTTGTTCAATAGCCTAACCATTCGGTGGATTCACATTACCATAGTCCTTGTTCTGAGTGGCCACCATAACATCAAATTTCATCTTTTAGGAGGAAAGCATCAAAACCGTGTTAGAGGAAGAAGGTTCCCAAGCAACCATATGAGTCTCCTGATTGGGAAATGGGTTGGTCAACACAACGAGAGAAGTGGAATACTTAAGAAACTGATTCACGTCAGCGTGGTGTGGAAAATCATGTGTAAAGTGATCCTTGTTACACATCAAGCATGGGCATCGAGGCTTTTGTTTCTCATTGAAAGAATTATTTGTTTGTTTATCCCATAGTGAGGGGTATTTCTTCTTATTACCTTTTCCTTTCTTCTTGCTTCCAGGTTGTTGTGGAGACTTTCCTTTATCAGATGAAACAACATTTATATTAGAAGCATAAGCCCCAAGAGGATTGGATTGAGGGTTTTGATTAGATTCAGTAAAAGAAGCACCAAATGGTTTACTCGCCGATTGCAAACTAGCATAGCCAATCATGCCATCTGTAGCATGAGATTCTTTACTAGGTGGAGGAGGAAAAATATTTGAAGGTATGATAGCATTCAATATATTATCATAGAGCATTCCTGAATAGGTATAAACAAGGTCAAAATATTGTGCACGAGAAATAACTTTCTCTTCGGTTACGACTTCACCTTTAGCCACATCTTCTGTTATATGTGACAATAGAGATTTGGTAAACCATTCCGCTAAATGTTAATTGGGAACATAAGTCTTGACCAATCGATGGTGGCACCTCCACTCATGAATGTGATCTATTATCTGAGTGGAATCTAATTGTTTGAAGTTGGTCAATAGTTTCGTTCTAGTTTCATAATTGACGGGAAACTAGAAATGTGTGAGGAAGGTGGTAGCTAAAGTGATGAAATCATGAAGTGAAACTATAGGTAACTCAATACACCATTTAGTTGTGGTACTTGTAAGAATTTGTTGGAAAGGACGAAGTTTAATGGAATCATCATTAAGGGAGTTTGAAGAACACCATAGATGATATGCCATAATGTGGGTCAATGGTTCTTCTCCTGGATTTCCATTGAATTTTGGCACATCAGAAGGAAATTTAGTAGGAATAATCGACCACCATTGCGAATGAGAAATGGGGTCATTAGTGAGTTGAATTAAGTTTTGAAATTTGAGAGTAGCCACAAAAGGCAATTGCTGATTAAATTTCAGAGGAGGATGGCCTGGATATGAAGGAATAACTTGAGCAACAGGCACTTGCATTCCCAGGTAAGAAGGATTCTTATAATAAGGAACTTGGGTCCCATGATAAGGAGGATTATGATAACCAGTATACAAGTGTCCTTGTTGTCCAACTTATTGACTTGATAGGGCCTAGACCCAAGTTCAAATGTGGCTGCATGAACCAACAAAACCCACTATTATGGAACCTTTCGTCAATGATCTACTTGCGTAGAACGAAGTCTCACCCAAGGAAATATAGGGGGATGATAGAACTAGGTTTCTACATCCATAGGGATAGTAGAATGTGGCTTCAGGGATTTTCTTCCTTGGCATAGCTTCACAGAACATATATGATTAATTATACAAGCATTTTTCAACACATCTGTTGAACTTACTAGTAGTCTGCACAATCTTACTTAATCATGCATAAAACAATGTAAATAAACATAAACAGAACTATGCTATGAACTTACAGATCATAAACCTTACTTAGAAAAAATATCCATAAAAAATAAATAAATTAAAACACATAAAAAAAAATACAAATATATCTCAATAGGTCTTTCATTAATTGCTCAGACCTTTCTCTTTCATTCACTTCCACCACGCGCATTCAGTTGCAGGGGTCTGTGCACTCAGCTGAAAACTTCTTAAGGTATTAGATAACTCAGCTGTAGGACCCTTTCCTCTAACCCAAAAAAAAAAATATTACTCAAAACATTCTTACATCCAAATGCATCTCATCAATTCTCAGACTTGAATATTCTTTTCTATGACTTCTATCTAGACCCCTTATATAGATTTAGCATTTAACAAAATATGGTCCGAAAACCATTGATCCGCTCCTTGATCTGTAGAGTCTTCTCTAACTCCTTTCATTGAGGGGTCCCATGTCCAACAAGCCCCCAACACAAAACTGTGACTCATCCAGAGTCACAATGTTGGTGCACCATCAATCTTTGTTGTGATACTGCTCAAGTCATTCTTCAATGGTGGAATCACTTTGGCACACTTATATCTTTCCAAAGTCTTTGACCTCACTTTGTTGAGCCACGCTATCCTGAAGCCCACTCGCTTGACTCATGCTCATCGGTTCGTGCAACTCATTTATAGTATTATTCCCTTAATTAACTACGAGGCACATTAAGACTCTATGTCAACCATATAGTCATTGCAAGCTTCTAGGGAAGGAATAGTCTTTGAAAAAATTCAGTCGACTTCCATTAATACGACCAGTGAACAATTCTCCATTCAGCTTTGCAAGCTAAACTATGCCTCCCTCTGACACATTACTGACGATGTAAGGACCCAACCAGTGCATTTGAAAATTTCCCAGGAACTTCACAAACTTTCTATCATATAAAAGAACTAGGTCTCCATCCTTAAAATTATTTTTCTTAATATGTAGGTCATGCCAAGCCTTCGTCCTCTCCTTCTAAACCTGCTAATGAAACATATCAGTGAACCGATCCTCTTCCAACTCACGTAGGTGCGCAACTCTCTGCTCCATATTGTTGTTGTATGCCATATTCGTTATTGTTGTGATGCGAATACTAGGTACAATATATTCTATCGACATTAATTTTTCCTGGCCATACACTAATCAGAATGGGGTATAACCTGTCAAATTCTTGTAGGTAGTTATGTAGGCCCATAAAACTATAGGAATGTGTAGATCCCAACCATTTTTGTTAACGTTGCACACCTTTTTCAATGCATTCTTTAGGACTTTTGAAGGCTTCAACCGTGCCATTCACCTTGGGGTGATATGGCATGCATTTTTGGTGACCCACTTGGAATTCTTTGGTCAAGGATTCAATAGTGCTATTCAAAAAATGGGTACCCCTGTCGGTCATCAGGATTTTTGGACATCCGAAATGTGACACAATATGCTCAAAAATAAACTTTTTTTCCATGTCTACAATACAATTCTTCAATGGTTGCACCTCAACCCAGCGAGTGAGGTCATTGGTCATAGTAATAATGTACCATGCACCCATTTTCTTTCATGGCATATCGATTGGTCCCACAAAGTAAATTTCCCATTTATCGAAATATTGCAACATAACTTGGGGATGCAATGCCATTTCATCTCTTCATGATGGTCTTCCAGTCCCTGAAAAACATCGTAATTGCTACAATACTCGTTAGAATATTTGTGTACCGTAGGCTACCATAATCCCACTCGCAGAATCTTCTGTGTGGTAGATTTTCTTGCGTAGTGACCTCCAGCCACTCTGCCATGTGCTTCAACCATTATGTTGTGTTGTTAATTCTCACGAACATATCTTTGCAGAATCTCATTCACCCCCATTTTATACATATGTCCTGCAATCATAGTAAAATATACTGCCCTTACAACCAGCTCTTTCTTTTGTTGTGTAGTTTACTATACAGGTGTGATTACCATCGAGAGCAATTTAATTATATCTAGGAAATTCTCATCTACAATATTGATAGTGAACAACTACGCATCAGGTAATCCTTCCTCAATATCCATTGTTTCCTCTCTTGTCTAGACCTTGGACAGTAGATTTGGTTTGACATTTAAACGTCCTAGTTTGACAATTACTTCAAAATTGTATTCTTGGAAAAATAGTAACCATACGAAAATATTCCCCCCAACACAAGATTATTGACTAGATACTTCATAGAAGAATGATCCGTGAACATTTTGAAGTGTGAACCTAATAGATAGTGTCACAATTTTTGCATTGCATACACCATTGCCAATCCTTCGCCCTATGTGGTGGAGTAGTTCCTCTCCGCTTTAGAAAACTTACTGCTTGCAAAAGCTACATGGTCATCAATATCTCCTTCCCCAGGCTGCACTAACACAACTCCCAAATATATGTAGGATACATCGACGTGTACATGAAATTCCTTCTTCCAATATGGGAATATGAGGATAGGCGCAATAACAATATTTTCTTTCAGGACATCGAGGCTCTTCTAACAATCGTCGTCCCAGTAGAACTTGACATCTTTCTTTAATAATTTCTCCATTGGCACAATGATCTAAATGTACACCTTAATGGAATTTCTTTAATAGCTTGTATTTCCAAGTGTTGTGCGTAGCTTCTTCACACTTGGTGGGGGTTCCAAATTGATAATCATGACAATCTTCATAGGGTCTACCATAAATCCCTATTTGCACACAATGTGTCCCAAAAAAATACCATACAGTACATAGAAGATTCACTTCTTTAGGTTCAAGGATATCTGATACTTCCTCCATGTATTCAACATCAAGCGCAAACTAGAAACATGCTTCTTTAGTAGGCCTAAGACTGCCATTTCATCAAAATATGCTTCCAGGAACTTGTGCATATATGCTTTGAAGGTTGTGACAACTACTGTGGAAAATATGGATGGAGTGTTCTTTAATCCAAATTGCATGACCGTGTACTGAAATTATCCCCACCCTATAGAGAAGGTTGTCTTGCTCCTGTCTTCTGGTGCAATCCTGATCTGATGGTACTCTGAGAATCCATTCGTAAATGAGTAGGCTTCCTACCCACCAACACTATCCAATACTTCATCTGTGAACAATATCGAAAATGGATCATGGACACATGCATCGTTCAACTTGCTAATATCAACAAAAATCCTTACCTTACCCTTAGTCTTATTTTCTTGCACCACCATAAGGATAACCCAATCAGACTCCTTGACTGGTTCAATGATGCCAGAACTAAGAATTTTATCGAGTTCTTCCCTCACTTTCTCCTTATACTTTGGGTTCAGAAGATATGGGCATTTCTTGATTGGCTTTGCATCAAGCATCAAAGTGATGCACATGACTCCTAGATCACCCACATGCCTTTAACTTCTGAGAATTTTTTTAGGAAAAAGTCTTGGTATTCATGCAGTGATTCAGTGACCTTTTTTTCTGTGTCATCATCCCAATAATCCCCATTATTTGAAAATTTGGGCTCCGCCTCTGAGCCTATGTTGACTTGTTGAGTCCTGATAGGTTGTGCTACCTTCAACTATGCTACCTCAGGCCCTGGAACCTCGTGTTTTGCTTCTAAATCAAGAATATCAATGTTGCTTGAATACTCCTCACCATTCTATGCAGTCAAATTTTAACATTCACGATCTTGTTCCAAATGCACGACCTAATTAGGATGTACCAAAGTTCTTATCTCCTTGGTAATTCAGAATAATCCTGCTTTGACTTCTTGAAAAGCCTCATTAATAAACTCCCAACCATCATCGAAACTATAATTTAACAAGAATCCTTCCATCATCTCATCCCAATTGGTAGTGCCATGGCACAAATCTGTTTCAAGATGCCATTACCAAGTTATCATATCCAAGAAATGAAGGAACATGTGCACCCACTCTCGTTGAAGTTCTGGACCCCAAGTTGCTATCCAACGAGATAAATGCTCGCGAGGATATTTTTGACCGTCATACTTCTCTCCAATATTTGTGTCTACATGAAAAAATCTCAACCTTATCAATTTGTAGAACACCTTCCATCCTCCTAAGCTTTCTTTGTTTGCGCCCCACCATCGGGCTGGAGTGGACCTTAATGTGAGGTCAAAAGCTTCGCATCTTTGCTCCTTAGGCACCGTTTTCTCAAATTCTTCCAGAAATAAAAAAAAAATTCCCCATTCCATCATAAAGAGGAAAGTCACACACTTTTGATATGACACAGTCCAAAGATTTTCTAACTCTGCTACAACGCTTAGTAGTTACTTCATGCAAGTGATTATGCCAATGCTCCAACTCTTCATTAGAATACGAAATGCATGAAATATCACGCTCCCAAAATATTTTTGCGTCCACAGTAGGATTAATACAGTCTTCATCGTGCGTAGTAAGATTATAGATCTAATAAATCTGAACATTCCCATACTCATGTTGGATAGGATCTGTATAACATGCACCTTCGGAAGTATCTAATGGCACAATGAATCAGGTACCATTATTTTCAAATATTATATGCCTCTTCTTCAAGTTGATTATAACTTCCATGCTGTAAGCCCAATAAAATCCAAGCAATGTAGGATAATGATTTCTATCATCAACGATCTCAATAACTTCGAAGTTGACTAACATAAATGCTCCATCAATATCTATGATGATCATTGCAATCGCCTTATAGGAATGATCTTATGTTGATTTTCCATCCTCAGCTGAATTGGTGACCATTGCAGAGTAGGCATTCCCATCCGATCCCATTTATGATTCAGTAGAACATTGGAATATGATACCAGATCCATAATGAATTGATCCATCTCATAATCCCCGATTTGCGCAATCAACTGCATCTCCCAACTGGTTCTCTTCTTATTCTGGTACACTTTATTTACTGCACGTTGCTCCACTCGTGGCTCTTTCTTGCCAGCGTATTTATCTATCGGCTCCTATAACCTTCTACAAACTTCTGATCCCTTAACAATTTCATGCACATTTGCAAAAAGGACGCTAAGATAGACATATAAGTTTTCTTGACTTCAACATTCTCCTCAGGCTTATTCTTCAATCGAAATAGCTATCTATGCACAGTTTATTTCAAAGCTTCAGGATTCATAAATGTCTTTTTCACTTCCATGAATGTCTCCTTCTCATTTTATACAGTAAACCCAACATTCTTATATTCAGCCTTTTGGACCCATCTCTCTGTCCCAGGCTTCTTTCCCTCTGCACAGCCTTACCAGTATGCACATCGTTGCGTGCTACTTTGTTAACACTTGGATCTTCCTGACATGGTTCAGCCTTCATCGTTTGTATGTTCTGATCTGTCTTCTGGTTGCACTTATCCTACATTTTAGATAATAAAATGGGACAATATTCAATTTCATGATGAAATTCCTGACAATACTTATAGGAGGCCACAATATGGTTATGAAAATCCCTGGAAAAATGTGTAGGCTTCCCACAGTTGTAAAATATGATCTTCCCTTTTTAACGAAAAATGCCTCCTCCTCAGCCACACCCTCGGCTTTGGAAACCTTCTCTTGTTGTCGAAGAACCCAAGGCTTTATGCCCTTCTAATTACATTCTATATGCACCAAGACTGTGTTGCATCATTAGGTTGTATCTTCGACAATATTTTTCATCATGTCCTACCAAACTATAGTAGATATAGAATAACTACTTTGACGATCTGACATATTTTTGCAGCAAATGACAATATTTCGTGGAATCTTTGCCCACCACTTTTCATATGCTACACCAGACATTAGGCCCTACACTTGGCCCATCAATCGATCTAGTCTTCAACAGGATTTGCATCCCAGTGCCCAAATAGACTCTATAAATAGGGCACTACTCCTTATAGTGACCTTACACTTTACACTTGATACACCAGACTTTCGACCGCATCTTAGATCTTACCTCCTTTCCCTTTTTTAGATCTTGGAGCTCCATATGAAAATTGGTCAATTCAGTTTGAATCTGTTGATCCCCTACACTTATATCGGAGATCAGCGAAGCTTCAAGATTCATTTATATCTCCATCACTTCATCCTGGGTTGCAATATTCTAGTGTGACAATGGACATCTAAGGTGAGGCAAGAGAAGAACAACGAACCGTTATTTATGTTGTTCATTCGAGATATTGAAACTAACCTGGCTTGGCAATGTCTTAAATTTATAGTCTAATTCCCAGACAACCTCATTACCCAACTGCTTAATCTCTTTGATCTCTGTGATACATTGGGATTGCAACTTTGGTTTCTTAAATTTAGCGTTCAACGCAGTCTTCTTTTCGGAAATGTATCATTTTCATTTGTCGTGGTATATTTCAAGTAACGGGACAACACCCTATCTTACAACATGGTAACCAACTGTTCTTTCATCATAGTTTCATCTGTAATGTTCTACGAACTCCATATTTCCTCTGCAACAAACCAAAATTGTTCAAGGTCATCTGATCCCTTGAATATAGGCATCTCTAGCAGTTGGGCCATGGTGAATGGGGGAGGTGAAGGTGGAGTTTGAGGAACAATGAGGTGATGGGTGGTGACGGGGGTGGAAAGTTGGGGAATATCTACAATGCTATGCTAATTTGTATATCTCAATGACGCACTTCTCAGGGTAGCGGGGTTGCTTTCCCCTCTTTCAGATCCAAACAACATACTATATTTAGTTTCAACATAAGTACCCAATTTTTTTTTGAATATTTTACTGCTTCGCGTAGCACCAGGTTCTCTTTCTCTGAACATGAATCTAAGCACATCCGTAGCACACCCTTTTCACAAAATAACATTTTAATCCATAACTTCAGTGAATTTAGGTACTTACCTCGCATACCTTTGAAAAATTTGTTCTCTACTTCATTATAGGATACTGAGGTATCGATCGCGAACTCCATAATAAACCCTCCAGGAATAATATCGATCCAATAATCAAAAGCACTCACTATCTCATTATCAGTCTTCTTCAATTGCTTAATCAAATATAGATTCCACACAATAGGCTTATTATTGAAACGACCCATCTGCACAACTAGTCTTGATATCCAATCATACAGATCGCTAGCCAATGATGAGAAAAATATCTTGTACTGATCTATATAAATATACTTCTATAACCAATTTTCAGTAGAGATGTGCAGATTTCTGTTTTCTTGCACAAAAAACTCATGTTATTTTATATCTACCCAATCTTCAATCTCTTACTTAGATGAATGCCACATCCAGTTATCCTTCAGTTAGATCAGGGTCCCGAAAAAGGAACCATTTGTTGGCTTGATGGGGCCTAAACCCAAGTTCAAATGTGATTGGGTGAACCAACAAAAACCACTATTAATGGCCCTTTCTTCAACGATCTACTTGTGCGGACCGAAGTCTCACTTGATGCAATATAGGGGGATTCTAGAACCAGGTTTCTGCATCGAAACGGACACTGGACTATGGCTTCAGGAATTTTATTCCTTGTCAGAGCTTCACAGAACATATCTATTAATTATGCAAGTGTTTTTCAACACATATGTTGAACTTACTAGCAAGCTGTGCGATCTTACTTAATCATGCATAAAAAAAGGTAAAGAACCATAAAAATAACTATGCTATGCACTTATAGATCAAAACCCTTACTTAGCATAGATATTCATACACAAAAAATAAATTAAAACACATAAAAAAAAACACAGATCTATCTCAACAGTTCTTTCATTAATTGCTCAAATATTTCTCATAAATTCACTTCCACCCTGCGCACTCAGCTATAGGGGTCTGTGCACTTAGATGTAGAATTCCTAAGGTCTCCGCGCACTTAGTTGCAGGAGATTTTCCTCTAACCCAAAACCACAAATTTGACTCAAAATAATCTTACATCCAAATGCATCTCATCAATTCTTAGACTTAACTCTTATTTTCTATGACTTCTATTTAGACTCCTTATATATGTTTTTCATTTACAATACCATGGTTCAAAAACCATGGGTGGATTTCAACGTTCACAATATAATCCCATCCCATTACATAATAAGGGGCTTTGACCCTCCTCAAATACCCTAAGACTCAAAATGGACTCCATGATTTTCTCGACTGTACATAGTTCTCTCTAATTTTCTCATTTCTGTAAAATACGTTCCGCTCATAGCCTCTCAGTGATGAGATAAAGTTGTTGGAATGGGTTGCTTGACGGATGGCCTTGAAAAGTATCGGTAACAAAATACTGCTCTCGACACATTTTACATTGTTACCATGGGTATTTTCACCGTCTGGCGATGAGGTGGTTTGATTGGGATGTGCAATTACGACTTCACCATATTTAACTTCCTGAGAGTACCTTATCCGGCAAGCGAGAATGTTGGCCTTGTACATGTTGCAGGGACCAAGTAATCATTGATATTTACGGAAAAGGTTTTGATGCAATGTACCGTTAAAAGGTTATTGCCATATTTTGATGGTCAAAATATGGATGGATAGGAATTTGAGAAGAAGGCGTAGCTTTGAACGAAAAACGTATCCAAAAAATGAACCAAAAGTTAGAATCGAAAAGTGGTTTCCAACATCGAAGCTATTCTAAAGGAGTGCGGCGGTATCAGTATGAAGGTTGATTACCAACTGAACAGTCAATAACAAGCGTTCTCTGTAAAGTAGGTAATGATGATGGAGGAACCTGCAATCTAGAAGGAGGGTACCCAACATAAGAAGAGTTAGGTTGTTGAAGGTAGCCTTTCCCACTAACATAAGGGACAACATGTTTCCCGATCGTATGTGTAGGTGGAAGAAGAGGAGAAGATTATGTGGAATTCATAAGAGAAGTACAAACTTTTATTCCCAAATTATATGACATGGAAGATGTCCAAGAACTGGAATCTGTACCAAAAAAGGTACTATATAAAGACTGATAACCAGGTGGGACAGACAAGCCACCATACAAATGTGTTTCTGGTTATGCTGCGAACATAGATGGGGAAGCAACATTCGATGTCTCAACCATAGTGGTGGATGCGGGCTAAGAATTCAGATTAGTTCTAGTCATGGTTAACAATTCGAATGAATATTTCCACGAGAGATCTGTGGATAAGCCCAAAGGATCAGGTAAAGGAGTTTATTTCAGAGTCTGAATTGGAGGAACATTATAATTCTGATAAAAATAGAGTCCTTCCCAATGAACATATAGTAGAAGGAAGAGTATCGTATTGTGGGGTATCTTCAATACTCACAAGTCCGTATGGAAGCAGTTCACCGTTGGGTCTAAGATATATAGGTTCCATCTCAGATAAAGGAAGAGAAGAGGAAGAATATGAAGTAACATGCGAATATGGTTGAGGCTCCTCGGTTTTGACAACCTCAGGAATCAAAGTGTTTGGCTCAGGAAAGTAAGGTTTAATAACATCAGTTAACAAGGTTCTAGGGACTTATGTTTCTATTTTTTCAGTGTCATCATCTAGAGTAGATGGGATCTCAGGCTCAAAACTCAAAGGGGAATATGATTAGGGCTAGAATTAGTTCCCGAAATTCCCAATTCAGTAGTTTGTGTCTTCTTATTCTTCTGACAATGTCTAGGAGTAGCCTCTTGTGGAAGAGTAGGATTATTTTTAATTCTACATGAATGATGGGGTGGGGGATTTTTTTATTCCACATTGGACAATAAATTTTATTAACACAAAAAAATAAATAAAAAACAGGGTAATCTAGGCATTAAGTATTACCAAACAACCTTGAATTGCAATATACACCTTGGTGAACCAAGGACATAACGTACGACATCCAATCTCCCTGAACGTTGTGTTCGATGTATCACGATATACAAGGCAGCAAACTCAATTACCTATGGATGGATAGCAACCTATATGAGACTCCCAAAATATACTTGACAATATGTGGGAGTGGAATCTGTTGTAGTGTTTTCTAATTCCTAACCGTTTGATGAGAGAATTCCCTTATACTTTACGTGCCTGTAGTGTCATCCAATATTCATAAAGGTACGAGGAGAATGATCCTAGACACTCACATACATGGAATGGGATATACCCTTGGGATGCAACGCAAGAAAAAATCGACATATCCTACGTTTAACGATGCTGAAAAATGTATCTATCCTAGACATCTGAAGTATTTGCGTTAATGTTACAAATGCTCCTTAGGTTGATTCAATAAATTTTACTATTTATCTTTGATTAAGTTTTAGTTTTGGGCTTGCCACAAATGTCACCTGAATGTCCCAAAATGAAAATCTAGCATGAGAAAATGGAAATATTTCTCTTTCAATGAAAATATAGCTAAGGAAGGGAAGAAACAATAAGTATGCAATATACTACATGCAACAAATAAGATGTAAGATGTAATTTCCCTTTCAATGTAACTAATCGTATATCAATACACATACAAAACCCTAAATTCCAATGCATTTTTTTTTCTTTTCAACACACTTAATTTTTTAAATGAGGAAAACTAAGATGCAAAAGTTGAATCACTAATTCAAATTTAATTTTCAGAATGAGGACCAGAATAAAAATTCGTCCAAGCAATCAATGACCAAAATAAATTAGTTTGAAAGTGACCTAATGATAAGAACAAATAAAAAGAAAAACCAATTCTTAACACAAATGAAAACCAAATGGAGGCTTGAGATAAACCAAAAGAAACTTAAGACTTGGGGAAGGGTAGCTTGAAGTAGGATGATCAAAGAGACAGTCGGAAACAAGGGAAAATTTTGTGCAAAAATAGGGGCCAACGCTAGTGCAGAGAGGCACCAATTCTTTCCAATGATGGTACAAAGTGGGCCCAAGTTAGGTGCAACGCTTTTTCAAAGGGGCTAAGGGAGTGTTGGTCTAGGGATAGAGGATTCTGACACAAAAATTGAAAACAAGACTCAATGAAATCACTTCCTAGGTATTTTCTTGGTTGGGTAAAGCAACAAAGGTCTATCAAAATAGGTAATCAAACACAATGGAAAAATAAAACCACCAAGGGAATACATCGTTCCCCAGTATTGTCGCCAATTCATTATGCAGGATTTATGATTGTGGACAAAAGTATCCTCGCTAGGTTTGTGGCTAACCTAGAACAACAAAGAGATAAGGAACCCAATTATTTCCTTAAAATTAAATATATGATGGAATGAAGCTTACCTAGAATCCGTCACATGATTTTCTCCTTCTTTAGCTTGAATGCACCAATTCCAGCTTTGGTTGCCAAAATTAGAACTTTCACATTCAGATAACAAAATATAAGAAACTACATGATATATGTAGCATCATCTAAACACTTTATTCATTAGATCAACATGGTATTGAAATACATGAAATAATGACATCATATATAGGAAAAAAGAGAATTCTTTGAATTAATATAAATTGAAGGAGTTACAACCATAAATAGGTGTTGATATTGTAGAAGAGCTCCTCCAGGCTGACTTATCCTTTTCCTATCATAATGTGCACCTGCAATCGCCCTAAATGCAAGAAATGAAGCCTCTCACCACAACAACATAAGGGTATAATCACTCTCCAAAATCCAACCTCTTGCATATGGAAAGTTGTAAATATATAGAGGACAAGAGTAATTAGGGAGTTCTTTTCCAATCACCAATCTAAGGTTTTAGATCCACCTTTTGTTGGGCCATAATTGTGAATTACCGATAAAACACACTTCCCTAGATAGATGAAAATATAGAGCAACAAATTAAAGACTATACGAATACCTTTCCTAACTCAGAATAGAAACATAGAAAGGATTAGAGGCTTACTTGTAATCCAAGTGCTTCTAAATCGCTCCTTCTGTCGCTTCTGTTGTAGCTTCAAATTTGAGCGGTTTGTAGGAAAAATTCTTCCTGTAAGAAAGAACACTAAAACAACAGAAGATAGAAATAATACAGATGTCTATTCAAGTTAGTTAGCTGAATCAGTAAAGCATAAACAATATACATCAACCAAGATCTTTCAATATGGAAAATCAAAGCCAATACATATGCATATAAGGAAAAGTAAGATGTATTCTTTATTGATGATAGAAGGAGAGGTTTCAACCAAAATACTGATTTGAAGTGACCCTTCCAACAACGATCCTCAACCCCATCACAATATAAATATCTCCAAAAACTGTTACATAAATCTAACTCTCAATTGAAAATCCTCTAGCATTTCTCTACTCAAATTCTTCCCTCTTAAACACTCAGATCTGTGCTCAATTTATAGATGAAATGAAGGTAGTTTTGCAATGAATGACTTTCCAATAATAGGCATGACATGTTCCCAGTCATGTAGATGTCAAATGGACACTTGGATTTGAAGCTTGACAGATGTGAACCCTTTTGGAAGGCACTGGCCAAGTGGAGATTCCAGAACAATGATAATTTTCCTCCGAATGTGACCAATGCACCCATAGATGTTAGGAAGTGCTTTGTAGAGAAGCCTTGCATGGAGCTACCTGCATATGCAACTCACTTAGTCCCCTTATAGGCAGTGTTGGTGAGCTCCCACATGGTATATAATAAACTTCAAACCTTGGAAAATTTTTCTTGATGAAAGTCATGCTTGATTTGTCTTGTTCTTGCCTTAGGGCATGTAGCAACTTGAAATGATAGGGAATGATAGATCCTTATTCATTGGTCATGGATATGATGCCCAGTTAACCATGTCATTGGGAATGATGCCCAAATTGACCTATAACAATTTCCCCCTAAAGCATGAGGTCAAAATAATAAAAACATTTGATTGAGATGCTTTACACTGTGATGGGTTGGAGATGAAGTGGAGTGGTCAACTGCATCAATCTTACAATACATTACATCATGATATATCCTCTTTGATCATAATTTTTGAGGGTAGGCATTCCCATGTTCAACACATAAACAATCTAATAACATGTACATAATTCAAGAAGTCGTCAACACTGGAATGTTTCCCAATGCAAACATGCCTACAGATATAGGCCCATGTTTGGATGACAATCTGTATGTAAGGTCACCATACAGATAATGTGTACAAAAATCCTGAAATAGTAGCCCAAATGGCTGAAACTGGATCTGGGGTCTTCTTATCTCATTCACTCAATCATTCGGGTACAATTCTAGCCATGAAAATATATGATTTGTCGTCGAAAATGGAAAGAAATCGTTTGATTACTAGCCAATGATGTGAGATGTTAACAAACATGAGAGAACCACCATTAATGAAAATGGCCCTCAAGGTAATCTTGTACATTTTTTATGGCATGAATAGATGATTTGATGTCAAATGACAAACAAAATATTTCGTTCAAAGGTCCGGAAGCAAGGATCTTGTCGATGTTGTAACAAGGCTCATGGTACTGGAATATGATGTTTCTAAGTGAACTTCTTGGATATTGATTTGTTGTCGACAAGAAGTCACATTATTTCTAAATAGGAGTTACTAATTTCGAAGACAAGGGTATGACTTGATATAGCAATTTTCAGGGATGAGGGTCATGAGAATAAAGGTTTATGAGTATTTCAGAGGGATGAGTTTATTCACCGGATGACTTCTCTTGAACATATCAACGACACTGTGATGAGTTGGCATCATTGACCCAAAACCGAAGTGAAGGTATGATGAACCATAGGTGTTAATGAACCGTCAAGATGATTACCCAATCCAAACAGTCATGGACATGGAGTGAAGGAAGCGTCATGTTCAAGAGCGACTTGCTACCATAAATAAATTTTGCTCACTTTTCCAAAATTTTCCCCGGTCATTTGTCGACCAGTACCTCTTTATTTTTTAAAAATTTTGAGGAGGATAACATTTGATTGATCTATAATTCAACCCTTCGGGTGAATAAAGTATCGCTATTTAATAATTTAATGAGTCGAGTGATGAATGAAACTCGATTATTGCCATGATAGAAAAGGCCATCACTATTTTATGTTTTAACGAGCTTGATGACAGGGATAGCCCAGTCCTTTTTCATATTTAGAGAGTTTGAAAAAGTGGATGAAAGAAAACTCCATAAGTACTCTTTTGTAAATTTTTCACTCAGATCCGAAAAACTGTAAAATAATATCTGAGAGAACCTCTTTGGTCATGTTTAACCAAGGTATTCCTTTTTCATAAATAATATATCTCAGTCTGGAAAAGGGTTAAACTTATATTGAGTAGATATCAATTCATTTACTTTTACGAGCTCAAAAAGGAAAGTTCTCGGCAATCTTTTCACATTATCAGAGTCTGAAAAGAGCTAAAAGAAGAATCTAGGGGTTCCTTTTTCACTGTTATAGAAGCTCAAAAAAGAGATAAAAGTGCACTTCAAATCCTTTTTCGTTTTTAATAAAGCTCAAAAAATAAGGAGAAATGGTATGCTTTGTGGTCAAGTTATTCTTTGAAATAAATATGCACGACTAAGCTGTTCATCAACTGTATTTCCTGTTCAGGACAACATCAAATGGATTAAAAATAACTATTTCATGATAAAAACATAAGAAAACTATAGTGATAGCAATAAATTTAACTTGAAAATAATTAAATGACTATTTAAAAGTAGTTTCACTATTCATTTTTACCATTCCATAGTTACCATTTGTATTTTGGAGCTCTGAACCTGATTTTTCCCCCGAACTTCAGCTGTTGAGTTTGATCATTTATGTTGATGGATTTCATTTCCGTTTGATCTAGGTTAGTGCCATGAACCTCCTCTTCCCTTTGGTATTCATTTAATTTCCAATTTCTGCAAATTTTTAGGGTTTTAAGGCCCCTAGGGTAAATTCTGCCAAAAATGAGGGCAACACACCTTTGAATGTCAAAGCCTACATCACATAGCAGGTACAATGAAGTGTACTTGCATGTAAAATGCACTCTCTTTTCAGCGAGTGCGTTAGGCACAATTTAAGTTTTTGATTTTCTTACTATGCCCAAAATTGACTTAGTTTTTTTGCAATAAATGGAATCTAATGGATCTTATGGTTGTGTTTCAGGTTTCCATCGGATTATAATGACAATTACATGGAGGGAAACAGAACATGAAGAACAAGATATGATTTGCTTGAATGATCTGGGTACTGTAAGAGCCCTAAGAGATTGTGGATTGCTTAAGTACTTCAAATTGTCCGAGATGAGGCAAAAAATAGAACTCTTGGAGTTCTTAGTTTGAACATGGAATCCAGAGATAGATGCATTTCATATTAAGAACCAAGTGGTTCCCATTACAGTTGAGGATGTGTATTTTCTCACAGGTTTGTCAAGGAGAGGTTTGCCCATTTCTCTCACAGGGTCTACCATTGGAGGAGAGACAGTGAGGGATTATATTCTGTAGTATTGCTATCCAGGGGAAGAACCTATCAAATATGGAAGAATAAACATCTAGGATGTCAGAGATTTTCCTTTGAGAACTATCCTTTTCACAATCGCTAAATCCTTCAGACTGCGACATTATATGTGTGTTAATGTTAATATGCCATTATTATTATCACTGTGAGCGCTATTCAACTAGGCATTTTGCTCATATTCTACATCATTTATTATAATTTGGTTATTTAAATCCATTTTATAATGATTATTTCATGAATGAATATTATTTATCCTCCTTTATTTCTAATAAATTGATGATTATGAATTATTTTATCAATGATGGTTTTAATAAGTTGGTTATAACATTATTCACCATTTTTAGCCTCCAAGATAATTTCCAGATTGAAGATTTGATCATTAAAAGTACCAACTCAGAAATGCGCTGGAATAAGGAGTGACAGTTTTGCGGTTGAGATTCTGAGCAAATGAAGACGAATCTGGAAAATCCGGAACATGGGTTTTGTTCAGAACGGACCCAATTAACTTTATGAAAGAATGGTTTGCCCAAATTCGGCTTGTACTGAGAGAAACGCAGGGTTCTTTGAGCACGATTTTCTCAGATCTGTGGTTGCGGCCGTCCTCCAAATCTCAGCTACAAAGCCAAATTCGACTTGCTGTTGTTGAAAGATGGATGTAAATCTATTTTCTTGTTGATCAATTGGTTGGAAGAAATCCAATATTGTTATGGGAAGATTGTATTTACTATTCAATTTCTCCTCCTTCTGATTATAAAAGGAGAAGCACATATTGTGTAGGGGGAGGATTTGGAGATACGTTTTTATGTAATTTTCTGTTAAACATCAGTTCTGATTATTGAGTCTTGTGAGAACTGGTTCATTGTACTTCTGTCCGATGCATTAATATAAGCTTGGTGGTTCTCTCATCTTTGCGTCTGGATTAACTTAAGGCTGTGTTCCCTTGGAGGCTAAGGGCCCGGCCCCGGAGGACACTTGCCGCTGTATATTATCTCTTTGATTTCTGCGTGGTTTTGCTTATCAGCTTGAATCGGTAATCTGGTGTGTTTTATTACAGCTCTGTTATATTTCCTATTTCGTTCTCTGCAACAAGAAAATCGTCATGTGCATTCTAACGTATTGCTATTCCTTTAAAGTTGTTAATGTAACATTGCTGTTCTCCACATAACGTTATTGATGTTTAATTGCAGAGTAACCAAGCTGTAACCTTCTTAAGCTGGTATTACTGTATTTGTCTATGGTTTATACTTCATACGATTGCTATTCAATTGACATTGTGGTTCCATTATGAATTGTAATCGTTACCCTTTCTAACCAGGATTAATACTTGCGGTATCAGACTCAGATTGCTATTAATGTGTGCCGTGTGTTAAGTCATTGTGTATTTGTATTTGACTTTCCAGCGTTGTTTCATATCCTCTCATTAATCAATGTTGTTCTATTTCCTTTTGATGTTCGATTTATTCTTAGAGTAAAGATTGCTATTAATTTAGCTTTGCTATTGATTTTCATTAATTAGAGTTTGTTGTTCAGATTCCTTTAATCACAGTTTGTTGCCCATTTACTTTGTTGTTCTATTTCTTATCTGCTGTTCCATTTCCTGTTATTCGCATTATCTTTGCTTTGGTGTGCAGAACGATCTGAAACTGTAGTGGGCATTGGCATTTGCTGTCTAGTCCCCAGATTGATGATCTGTTCCTTGATTACTTTTGGTTACATCAGTTTCCAAAGGGATGGGCGATTGTTGTCGAACCCTTGACTGATACATTACTTATTTTTCCGAATGCATGATTTAAGTCTTAAAGTGCTTTGCTGTAAGTAGATTTTATTTCCAACTTTTATTTACTTTTGGATTTTGAGCACTATACTGCAAAACATTACTCTTGAGTAAATAGCCGCCTCAGACTGAGTACACTCTTGAAACAGAAAGTCGTCCCTAGGTTGACAATTAATGTGAAGGTAATTAGGAGTTAAAAAGACACCTTTTTATCGCTCCACAATGTGGCTAACATATCATATATGCAGATAAAAATATAAAAAGGGATCCAACAATCTTCAACTGGTCTGAAGCTATTCTATTTCAGATAAAGGAACAATTGAAAAAAGAAAAGGGAGGAAGGAAGAAGAATTTCAGTTATGGTTCTATCCTTATATCCTTCGCCTTGGAATGAATTCCACTAATGCAGCCACATCACGTGACACTGGATATAGCTAGTCCTAGAGATCCTTGGATGCAGAGATGGGTAGAACTCATGGGTCGGCATGCTGGCCAATCAAATTTTGTGTCTTCTATTGAATTCTTTGCCTGGTTCCGATGACAGATTGTCACCATCGATGAGTGTGCATACGCAGGCATCGATTTTCAAGGTGATCCTGATTTAGCACTACGAAAAAGGCGCTCAGTGGGGTGAAATAGGTAAGAATGTTTTGACCATGTTTTTTGATTTTCCTAAGGTTTACACATTTTTTTTGAGTTTTTATTTCTTTCCAAGACTGAACTGAATGTTTGATGTAATGCAGATGTTGGTCGTGTTCAACCAGTAGTGGAACCGGAGCGCGAAGTAGATGTGCCTGTAGAGAGGGCTGTCGGGAGAGTAGTCCTTTAGGATCTTGATCTGGCTGAGACTCTGACTGAGCTTCAATAGCACATAGAAGGTTTGACCTTCGGGATTCTGGATTTCCGGATCAAAGAGCTTCCTATGTGACTGCAACGACACACTATTGGGGTTCCTAACTGTTGGATGTAGTTACTTCGTAGGATAGCTAGATCTATAGCATGTTACCACGAGAACCACTAGTTTACTTATGACATTTTGCATACAATTTGAGGTCAAATGACCAATGTGCCTTGGGCACAAATTTTGTAAAAACCTATAACTATCTATCTATATGATTTCAAAGTTTTTCCTATGTTTAATGCACAATCCTATTCAATGATGTGAATGTTTTCTTTACATGTGTTGCAAATGTATATCTAAAACTTGATTAGCTAATGAATCAGTCAATGTGTTCAAATTTCTAGAAATGTATTGATATTGAATAAAATCAAAATGTCTTTCCAAAATTCGAACTCTTAGGAACAATCTAAGAAGTGTTGGATTTCTAACAGTATAAACACTATTAAGTTGTAATACCACAAGTTGTGAGTCTAACCTTATGATTATGCTGTTAATACCAAATGAAATGGCAACAGAGAGAAGTTCGATCAATGCACTATACTCAATGATATTTTCTGTCGATCTACCAATACAAATCCCTTGAAAACTTACTAACTCACCATTCGGAGCAAAAATGGCCCACGCTGTAGAGGATAGATTCTGCATACTACGACTAGTAGCATCAACATATCCAACAAATGGTTCCAAAGATTCAGACATCTGCGATGAAATGTAAAGAGGATTAATAAGATCAAGAAAAATCTAAAAACAAATTAATATAGTGAATGAAAAACAACATCATATATACAATATAATACAAAAAATTACCATGCTCATGATTAAGCATAGTAACGTTTCAAATACAACCCATTTCTAGGCTACGCCAATGGAATTCCATCGTAATCAAGCACCCTTAGAAAGAACTCTTTCGACGATATAGGGGCCATGCCATAATGGATCAAATTTACCTGTACCTATTACATCATCTTCTTGATCATAGAGAAGGACCAAGTCGCGCTTTGAGAAAATGCGAGGCTGGACATTTTTGTCGTATATGTTGATCAACGGTTGTCATTGATGTAAACCCAAGCAACACCAGGGGCTAACCAAATATTGCATGGGAATTTTGACCTACCAAATTAATATATTTTGGGTCAATAATTCTTTTAATGATTTCTACTTGTCGAGATGTTTCCGTTGATATATGGCACGCCATGTAATTCTTCACGGTTTGAGAGATATTCATGTTTGAAGTTTGTACCCCTAGTTAGTGGGTTAAAACCCCATGGGGTTGGGGCATGGGTCATTGAAAAGTCATAATTAATATTTTTTAAGCTCCTAGGATCCCTCCCACGTTCACTTGTAGAATCCTCTCTCAACTTAAGCATTCATATAAATTGTGATCTTCATTTCCTCCGTATGTATGGGATTTGGCCATCTGAAACAGGTCATTGTGGAATTTTCGCTCTAAATTTTGTTCTACGAATGATCAGAAGCTGAAATTTTTATGAGGTGAGGCTGAAATACGGAGGAAGCTGGAATAAAAATTTTAGATCAAGGTGTGCAATATTTTTGCAGATATGATCTTTGTAAGTCAGGGTTTTTGCAGGCTCCTGAAATTCATCTCAAAGAAGTGACCTTGGTAAAATCGTCATAAATCTCTCTCTGAGTATCGGATTGGAATTATGTAAAAATTGAAAAATAGTGCACAATTTTTAGTTTTCACTCTATCAATTTTAGAGGAAAATGAAGAAATAGTGACATGTGGCATGCCGTGCAAGTGCGCTCTACTGAAATAGTCCATAATTAGGGCAATGTGAGAAATTGGGTATAACTCTCTCTTGAAGAATCCAAATTGGGTCAGACCTATCGCATTGGAAAGATGACTCAGAGGACTAATACAAGACCAAAAATCTGATATTGAGGATCTATAATAACATAGATACACCAGATTCAATATCGAGCTCCTAGAAGGCAAGAAAAAGCTAGATCATGTGTTGTCAAGGATTGCAAAGGACCAAAATTTCTATAGTAGAAAAGAAAAACAAGGTGTAGCAGAGGGTAGCATGAAAAGAGAAGAAACTAAGGTGCATAACAGTAGCAAGAAGTTCATCATAGGAAGTCTTCAAGTGGGCAGCACTGCATACAATCATTGTAAAGGTATCATTATACTTAGTCATTGTAAATACATTATTGTACAAATTGTACTAGTGTCTATCTGCCAAGGGTTGAAGAGGAAGTGTTGGGAGGTCTAGGATCATCATTAGGTGGTTGTGTCAAAGTTGGGGTTATGGTCTAGTATATCTTCTTCTTCTACATCATTCTATATCATTGTAAAGTGGACCATTTTCCCTGGTACGGGAGTCCATTCTTCTTTTATTCTTCTATAGGGTGGTAGGGTGGTGCTAGGGTGAGTTGTAGCTTATTGGGTGTTGGGGCATCCGTTTAGTGACTACTGAAGAATCTTGGGTGTTGGAGTGTCCATCCAGTGGGAGTTGGAGAAGAATTCTTTTCTAGATTCTAGGAAGTTGGAGCTTTATTTTCAATTGGAGTTGAAAAGAATTATTAGAAAAACATTAGGTGGTTTTTGTTCCGGAGTGGGTTTTCACCTTAAAAACTGTGTGCATTTGTGTTCCTCTTGTTTGCTGCTATCATTTTACAAACACTGATAATAATTGAAGATTAACAAATTCTCTAATTGAAAGAAATACCAATTCACCCCCCCTCTCAGTATTTCCAACAATTGGTATCAGAGCTTGGTTCCTTCAATAGCAGTTTAACAGCTGGAAGGAGGTCATGGAGTATACCAAGAATGGCGTACCTCTATTCAATGAAAATAATTATGCACTTTGGAAAGGAATAATGGAAGTCTATCTCTTGGAACAAGGTTACGAAGTATGGGACACTGTTCAAAATGGATTTACATCAACTGCAGATGAACAAGGTAAGAAAAATTTGGTAAATGATCCAAAAGCAAAGAATATTATTATCAGTGGACTTATTGAATCTGCTTATCGTAAGGTGTTGGGTCGTGAAACTGCCAAAAATGCATGGGACAAGCTTTAGAATATACATGCAATTGACTCAAATGTCAAAGAAGCAAAGCTTCAAATCTATAGAGAAAAATTTGAGCAAATTAGAATGAAAGAAGATTGCAACATTGCTGCATAATTTAAATACGTTGATGAAATAACCAATACTCTGGAAGGATTGGGAGAGCCAGTTGACGAGAAGACTATTATACGGAAGATTCTTAGAACATTACCAGGGAGATTAAACCCAAACGTATCGGTCTTAGAATACAGTGCAAATCTGGACAAACTCAGCAAAGAGGAATTACATGGAGTTCTTATAGCATATGAAATGAGACTTGATGAAGAATAGGGTACTTTGAATCTAGAAACTACATTCGTTGCATCTAAGAAAATCAATAAGGATAAACAAACTTCAATTGAAAAGACATGCACCTGCAAGTGTGAAGAAAAGGGAGATGATGAAGAAGGTCTTTTAGATGAAGAATATGCTTACTTCACGAGAAAACTACAAATTGGTAAGGGACAATTCAAAGGTAAAATTCCATTTATACGTTTCATCTGTAATGAGGTTGGGCATTTTGCAGCAAAATTTCCAAACAAAAGTAATGGCAACTCAAAAAGAAAGAAAGGATTTAAGAAATTCAACAAGCAAGGATTCAAAAGGAACTTTCTCTCTAAAGAAGATAGCTCATCATCCGATGAAGACAATGATAGTGAAGAAGAAGCCAATGAGAGAGTATTTTTTATGGCCAAGAATAATAAACCCAAGCACAATAAGCAAGAGGTATCAAACAATGAAGAAGAAGGATGGACCATAGATGAATTTTATGAGGAAGCAATCAAGCTTACAAAAGATCTCAAGGCAGAGAAGATCCATTCCAAAACTCTTGAAGAACAATTTCAAGGTCTCAAAATTGAAGTTGAAGAACACAAATGCATTGAAGAGTCACCTCAAAAGAAGTTGGAAGAAAGAAACCAAGAAAGGGAAGAATTAGAAGCCGAAGTAGCCTCTTTGCGTGAGGAAGTGAAGAAAATAAAAACTATCCAAAACTATGCCAACAAATCAAAGGCATTGGAAGAACTCATCAACAATAAACAATATTACAACGACAAAACAGGCATCAGTTACAAAGAAGAAGAAATAGGACCTTCTACAACAAAATACAATGAACCCATGAGATCTGACATGCATGTATACTTTATTGGACAAGATTCCCAAGAACAACCTTGGAAGACAATTCCTCGACGAAAATTTCCATCCAGGTACCAACATATTTTTTATGGCTACTGTTATTCATGTGGAAAATTTGGTCATAAAGATGTAGAATGTCGCATGTACCCTAGGAATGAATACAATTCCAGGAGATCTGTCAAATATGAACCTCCCAGGGCTCAGCGAAATATCAATAGATTTGAACATTTAAGAAATAATATTGAATGTTACAAATGTCGAAACTTTGGAGACATAGCCAAAGACTGCAGACTTGAAAATCCTCCAGAAGAATCTTCAAAGCCACAGAATGAACGAACATGGAAGAAGAAGAAGAATGATAATTGTGCTCTCGCTCCCAAGGCTCAAAAGAACAAAGATGTGTGGTATGTTGATAGTGGTTGCTCAATGCATATGACTGGAGATAGAAATAAATGTGTATCTCTGAAAGAGAAGAAGGATGGAACTATGTCCTTTGGAAATGATGGATCTTCAAATGTTATAGGATCAGAAACTGTCACTCTTGGAAGCAAAGATGTTCTAGCCAAGAATGTTCTATTGGTTGAAAACATGAATCACAATCTGCTCAGTGTTGGACAAATGTGTGATCAAGGACACACAATACTATTCAACTCCATGAAATGTGAAATCTTATGTTATAGAATTAGGCCACAGCAAGCTTTCTGTTCAAATGTTATACATTTGACTTTATAGCCAAACTGTAAACTATGTCTAATAGCTAAAGAGGAAGATATAATAATTGGTATAATATGACTGACTATAAGAATTTTGCTACAAAGGTGCAAAGTGATTTAGAGATGTATTTACTTGGTTGCAGATTGAGCATTGACGACTCATCTAAGGATGTGGATCAAAGGTTGTACAGATCTATGATTAGTAGTCTTCTATATGTAATAGCCTCCCGAACAAATGCTATGTAAGCAATTGGACAAGTAGCAAGATTCCAAGCAACACCAAAAGAATCACATATTAAATATTCACCAACATTGGAATATATTTGCTAGAAGCTTGGGATTCTCCCAAGTTCTCATTAGATTTTCCTTTTTTCAGAATATAAAGGGGGAGTGGAAGTGTGTACGAGTCTAACGAGACGGTTGTGTGTCGGTGGGAGTAGAAGTGTGTACGGGTCTGCGGGATGGTTGTGTTTCGGGGGGTTACCCTTTTCCATTGATGTCAAAGGGGAAGATTTTGGAGGAAAGAGGTGTCATGATCGCGAGGGGATTACTTGTTGCCATGATGCCATAGGGGAGATTGTTGATCAGAGGTTGTGATTGATGTCAACCCAAGTAGCACCAAGGGCACACCCAATATTTCATGGGAATTTTGACCTATCAAATTAATATATTATGGGTCAATAATTATTTTGATGGTTTCTACTTGTCGAGATGTTTCCGTTGATATATGGCACACCATGTAATTCTTCACGGTTTAAGAGATATTCATGTTTGAAGTTTGCACCCCAGTTAGTGGGCTAAAACCCCATGGGGTTGGGGCATGGGTCATTGAAAAGTAATAATTAATATTTTTTAATCTCCTAATATCCCTCCCACATTCACTTGTTGAATCCCCTCTCAAATTAAGAATTCATATAAATTGTGATCTTCATTTCCTCCTTATGCATGGGATTTGGCCATCTGAAATAGGTCATCATGGATTTTTCGCTCTAAAGTTTTGTCTACGAAGGCTCAGAAGCTGAAATTTTTATAAGGCAAAGCTGAAATTCTGAGGAAGCTGCAGTAAAAATTTTAGATCAATTTGCGCAATATTTTTGGAGATATGATCTATTGAAGTAAGGGATTTTGAAGGCTCCTGAAATTCATCTCAAATAAGTGACCTTGGTAAAATTTTCATAACTCTCTCTTTGAGTATCAGATTGGAATTCCATAAAAGGTGGCAGATAGTGCACGTTCTCTATTGTTTTCTATATCAAAGTTAGAGGCAAATGAAGAAACAATAACACGTGGCATGCAGTACAAGTTCGCTCTGCTCATGATCCATAATTAGGAAAGATAATGAGAAATTGGGTATCCTCTCTCTGAAGAATCCAAATTGGGTCAGACCTATGGCATTATAAAGATGACTCGAGAGGAATACTACAAGACCGAAAATCGGTGTTGATTTGAAATAATAGAGATACACGAGATTCAATATCGAGCTCCTAGAAGGAAAGAAAAAGCTAGATCATGTGTTGTGAAAGTTGCAATGTACTAGAATTTCTCTGACCAGAAAAGAAAAAAAGGTGTAGCGAGAGGGTAGCATGACAAGAGCAACAACCAAGGTGCATAACAGCAGCAAGAAGTTCATCATATGAAGTCTGCAAGTGGGCAGCACTGCATACATTCATTGTAAAGGTATCATTGTACTTAGTAATTGTAAATACATTATTGTACAAAGAATTGTACTAGTGTCTATCTGCCAGGGGTTGAAGAGGCAGTTTTGGGAGGTCTAGGATCATCATTAGGTGGTTGTGTCATAGTTGGGGTTATGTTCTAGTGTGTCTTCTTCTTCTACATCATTCCATATCATTGTAAAGTGGACCATTTTCCATGGTACGAAAGTCCATTCTTCTTTTATTCTTCTATAGGGTGGTAGGGTGGTGCTAGGGTGAGTTGTAGCTCATTGGGTGTTGGAGAATCTGTTCAGTTGACTACTGAAGAATCTCGGGCATTGGAGCATCCATCCAATGGGAGTTAGAGAAGAATTCTTGTCTAGATTCTAAGAAGTTGGAGCTTTATTTCAATTGGAGTTGAATATTAAAGAATTATTAGAAAAGCATTAGGTGATTTTTTTCCCGGAGTGGGTTTCCATCTTAAGATTTGTGCATTTGTGTTCCTCTTGTTTGCTGCTATCATTTTACAAACCTTTGATAATAATTGAAGATTAAATAATGCTCTAATTTAAAGAAATGTTCAGTTCACCCCCTCTCGGTATTTCCATGATATAGTGCCTTTATACGTCTCTTATGCGCTTCGTTGGCCAATTGGGCTTCACGACGCGTTTCATCAAGATGGATGAGATTAAAAAGACGCGCTTCTTCATATGAGGTGTCAGGTAACAAGTCGATTGCGAGTTTCAACGATGGTATTTCACATTGGATTGGCAAGATATCTTCCAGACCACACACCAATTGAAAGGGAGTAAATCCGGTTGCGTTTCTTACCGAGGTTTGATATGCCCACAAGGCCAAGTACAAGATCAAATTCTAGTTTCTTTTACGAACTCCTATCATTCGTTGAAGCATATATTTAAGAATCTTGTTGATAGCTTCAACTTGTCCATTTGAATGTGAATAATAAGGAGTAGAATTATCATGTGAAAATCCTAACTTGGTAGTCAATTCAGTAATCATGTGGTTGCAAAAATTCTTCCCATGATTTGTGACTAGCTTGTGGGACCCCAAAGTGTGCAATGACATGATTAAAGAAAGACAATGCAGTTATTTTTCCTATGTTGTTGAATGTAGGCATCGCTTCAGCCCATTTGGTAAAATAGTTGACTGTGACAATAATATAACCATACCCACTGGTGGTTTGCAGATATTACGATAAAAAATCTAGCATGCATGACAACTTCTGACCGCAAGGATGCAGTCTCAAAAAATAGTAGGCCAAAAGTAACCGGCACAGAGTATCTTCTGCACGGTAGCATATCCAGATAAGTTCACACCACAAGCCCTAAAATGATAATCATTTAACACTTGTTCGGCCTTCTCATGAGTGAGGCACCTCCTTAAAATGGTATCGACACCACAACAATAAAGTGTATCACCGACGATCAAATAATATTTGGCTTGGTATTGAATACATCCTTGTTCAAAGTGAGAGGTATTAGGTCGAAAATTTTGGGTTTGGAGATAAATGATGAAATCCCCATACCAAGGATCAGATGATCCAATCAAAAATAGAGACTTGTCAGGAATTGATGGTTCCAACGTAGTTTCAGTACTATTAGAGGGAAGGTCAGAGAGAAGCTCAGCCAAAACTAAAGACTTATTTGACTTGGATTTGATAAATTCCAAATCAAATTCTTGCAAAATGACAATCCATTTTGAATATTCCCCCCCAGTAATTGACGTGATAAGATGTAAGTCATGGGGTTGCAATTTGAAACTATTGTTGTTTTTCGGAGCAGGATATAATGGTGAAATATTTGGATAGCTTGAACAGCTGCTAAGGCAAGCTTTTCTATGTATGAGTACTTAACTTCCATATCATTGAGATCACGACTCAAATAATAGATTGGATGTTCAATTTCGTCTTCTACTTGGGCCAATATCATAGCAATGGTCGTTTCAGCTGCAACGATATATAGGAAATAATCGTTCTGATAATTAGGAGGATACATTAATGATTCTAGGACAAGAGTGTCCTTGACAGCATCAAAAGAAGCTTTCACAACTTCGTCCAAATGGAAGGGAACCCCCTTTTTCAATTATTGAGTAAATCCTTTAACCATTTCAGCATAATTTGGAATGAACCTCCTTAGGAAGTTAGCTTTTCCTTGAAGTTTCTGTATCTGAAGTAAGTTTGATAGCACAGGAAAATCAAGAATGGCCTGAACCTTCAAAGGGTCGATTTGAATCCCTTCTTTTGAGACTACGAATCCAAGCAAATGACCCTAACCAACACAAAACACACATTTATGTGGATTGAGGCGTATTTTGTAGAATCGACAGTGTAAGAGAATGGCTCTCAAATGCATCGGGTGATCAGCCTGATTTCGTGAATGTGCAGGTACATCATATAGATATGGTTGAACAATGTGCTTGACGTCATTGAAAGCATAATCCATTTCTCTCTGAAATTTTTCTCCAGCATTCTTTAAACCAAAACAAAGTTTCCTATAAGCGAATGTGCCCTAGGGATAGATGAATGTTGTCTTATGTTGATCATATGGGCAGATATTGATTTGATTGTAGCTGGAAAATCCATCCATGAATGAAAATATTTTACATCCAGCACAATCTTCAATAATCTGGTCGATAAAGGGAATAGGATAGTTATCTTTTGGACAAGCATGATTAATATCCCGATAATCAATGCACACTATAATGGTTCCTCTTTTTTTTTCATGACAGGAACTATATTGGAAACTCGCTCAGTTAGCAGAACAGGGTAAATGAAACCAACACGCAAAATTTTTCCAAATTCTTCTTTGATGGCAGTGGCTTTCTTTTGATGAACAAGACAAATTTGTTGATGCACTGGTTTGACATCAGGATACATATTAATAGTGTGTTCAACTATACTAGTATCTATGCCTGGAATTTCCTCATAAGAACAAGAAAATATGTCACAAAATTCACGAAAAAGAGAGTGATATGATTCGAGTTCTGATGGAGAACAAGATACACCGACATGAATATTCTCTACAATGCTAGGTTTGGTATAAATATCGATAGAAATCGTTTCTTGATATTTGAAAGATTTTGCTCGGAATCAATTGCATTAATGGGAAAAGAATTTGTAAATAATTTTTTGATGGATGGGTGATATAGTTCACTATGATTATTTTCTTCATAATAAGGAAGATGGGAATGATGATGTTAATATTCCCATGGTTCTCCTTTTGACATCATAGCTTCCAAAATATTCTCATCTGTAGAGAACGTTGAGGAAAATGGATCAGATGGGGTACCAAAATATAATGAATGATCAACCCAAAAACTCGGCGACGCTGATTTCGGATTTTCTACCCAAGCCAGATAGATTCATTTCTATGCCAGCTCAATAGGGATGGGCGGTAGAAACTCATCCAATGTAGAAATATCATAATCACCCATACTCTCCCTTAAGCCAGATAGAGTGGAAGAGATCATGTAGCAGGTCTCTATGCTTGCAATTTTTGTCGACATCGCTGGCAGTGGTAATGTAAAGGTTCCCATGAGAGTGGAATACTTTAAGAGTCCTACAACAATGTTCTAAAGTTCTAGTTGGGGGATGTGAACGAATGGAATGCTTCCAGTTACCTGCAAAGCAGAGGCAAAGAAGGATCGTTGATTAATGACTGTAATTGTACCTTTATGTGGAAAGGAAATCATTCTAAAATATCTAGAAACAATAGCAGTCATCACATATACCCATGGCCTTCCAAGTAAAATATTATAGTCAAGGGGTCCGTCAACAATATCAATATCAATATTCACTGTTTTTTCCCCTAGTTCAACATGCAGGTTATTAATAATACCACAAGGTTTATATGTATGTCCACCGAATGCCTTCAACATCGTTGATGATTGTGATAAATGCAGTGAGCCAAGTGACTTCCAACAGTTTACAGACATAATGCATGTAGGTGCTCCCTCATCAATAATAGTGCGATAAACAAGGTGATTGAGAACATTTACCTGTATGGATAATGCCAATTCTGCTGGTAATTGCGGCACATAGCACATATGATTAAAGACGGAAAGTTTAGAATCAGTCGGATCAATTCCACCAATAGCCGACAATAAAACATGTTTTTGGGAGGGAAAATTTTGTAATACCTCAAGAGCAGACATAGATGAAGGAGATTGAGCCAAATATTCAACTATATTATAATTCTTTGCAACTCTTGCTGAAGGATTATATGTCGATTTATGAATTACTCCCTTTGGTGGCTTGATTGTCAATTTAGGAATAACAGTAGGGGGTATTGATTCTGTAGATGGATTCATTGTCGACGTAGTAGGTTGATCAATGGATGGACTACCATAATATTTATTTTTCATCAACACCAAAATATCAGTTGAAGGTTTTGTGACAGATAACGTTAACACTTGGGAACTAGGAGCTGGATCTATAGCAACCATATTCATGTACGGATTTGGAAATGGGTCTGTCAACACAACTGACGTATTGGAAGTCTCGATAATTTTTGATACTTGAGTGCGGTGAGGACAATCCCTAAAAAAGTGTTCCTCATTACAGATTATGCATGGATAATGAGGTTTCCGAGGTCCAGATGGTTGATTAGATGATCTTTCCTGCGGTTAGAAGTTTGATTTTTCTTTGATTTCCCATTTTTATTACTTCCTGGTTTCTTGTCACCTTTGCCTCTGTAAAATGACATGACAATAATTTTAGAAGTAGGAGCAGGATCAGATGTAGTAGTGTGGTGTGTGTTTTCAATGCCTATCAATCCGCGTTTAGCATGAGAGTCCTTTAATTGAGGAGGAACATTGAAATTAGAGCTTTGCACATTAGGGATTTTTTCATAGAGCTTGCCAGACTGAGTGTAAATCAAGTCTAATATTGTGCATGAGTGATAAATTTCTTTTCTGTGACAATGTCACCCTTAGCCACATCCTTAGTTATGGATGGTAACAGGGAATTAATGAACCATTCAACAAGGAGCTGATCCGAAAGAAATGTCTTAACCATTCATCGACAATGATGCCACTCATGAATATGATCATAAATGTGAGTAGCATTAGTCTGTTTGAAATTAGTCAAGAGTTCCGTTCCAGTTTCATATCTCATGGGTAACTAGAAATGAGTCAAAAATACAATACCTAGGGCTATGAAAGTATCAAAAGAATCTCTAGGTAATTCAATGTACCATTTTGCAGCCAAACCTATGAGAGGATACTGGAAAAGACGTATTCAAACAGAATCATCATTCAGGGAATTTGATGAACACCATAAATGGTAAGTCATAACATGAGTCGACAGATATTCTCCAGGGTTTCCATTGAACTTAGGAATATCTGAGGGTAATTTGTGAGGTATCACCAGCCACCAAGGAGCATAATTAATTGGATCATTAGTTATCCAATTTAAATTTGGTAACTCTAAAGCTGCAACAAAGGGCAACTGTCTATTAAAGTCAGTTTGAGCATAGCCAGGGTAAGATGGAATTGCTTGAGAAACAGGCCTTTGAGCACCATTATAAGGAATTTGCTGCTGGTAACCCAGATAGGGGTTGTTTTGCATAGCAAACACTTGAGGATTCTGTTGACCCAAACCTGGATATGATACCTGTTGAAGTTAAGTTTGAGGAATTTGCGCCTGCGGCTGCCAAGGGGTCTGTCCACCAATGTTATAACCCAAATTAACATGACTTGGATTCGGTTGATATGTATAACTCGGTTGTGGTTTTGACATCCCGTAAAATGGTAAACCAACTTGTGAATAAATAATTCCTGATATAGGTTGTTGTAGATTAATCAAAGGATTTGGAGTTTGTGGATCCAACATTTGATAATATTGAGTTGAAGGACCTGCTTGATAAGGTTGATAATGTACAACATTTTGATTCTGTAACAAGGGTATAGATTTATTAACAAGTGGTAATGAAGTGGGTGTAATAGGTTGAACCGGTTGATACGAGTGTACAATCGTTTATGGTTGGATAGGAAGAATGGGTTGCCATTGACAAACATTCATTTCAATATTAGATTGACCAAAAAATGATGGAGGTCATATTGGGTGACCAAAGATTGGCCCCCAACATGAGGAGGATAATAAGATAGAAAATATTGCTCTCCAAATGTTGGGAGTCTAGTTGATATGGTAGTTGAAGGAATAGACCCAGAAGGACTGGCTTGATATTACCCTGATGATGTGTATAATGAGTCAAGCCGTTCAATACTTATGATAATATTACGAATTAAAATATCGGATGATGACATTGGTAAGGTCCATGTATTGGAAGATGCACCAGAGAAAATTCCAAATAATTATTTGTGACCTGATGGGGCCATAAGGCCTCCATGAAAATATGATTATGGTGAAGTCGTAAACATCGACATAGTAGTGAGGGCAGGAGCTGACGTAATTGGAATATCAGGCCCAAACGAAGATGTTGGTTCAGACATGGTTGTTTGACCAAATGGATACCCTTTTGAATCGGCGATAATTTGAAAAGGAGGAAGATCAACAAAAGCAGAGGGCGTCGATTGAGAAAAATACTCGTACAGGTAAAGGTCCTCCCCAAAATGGGTTGGAGTTAAAGGTGTAGTGTCTTGTGGGATTTATTCAATTGCAATTAAACCAGGTGGAAGAATTTCATCGTCAGGCCCAAAGTATATTTTAGGTGGTTGACTATGTGATATGGAAGATTCAATAGCTACAGAACTTTGTGGGATGACCAAGGTAGGAACAAGTTCCAGTTGTTCGAATTTATTATTTAGATGTGTTACACAAAATTTTGTCACAGTCCCTGCAATCCCTCGTCCCATACATTGGAGGACTATTCCTGTGACATGTGAACAGTAAAATGTCCTGAAAACACTTTCATGGCATCCTCTTGCATAAGGAAAAACATTCACTTGAAGAAATTTTCCTCTGAAACACCTTAAAAATAGATTTTTTAGCCTTGGCGTGACTATCCAATTCATCCTTCGTGCCAATGAGGGAAATCCACACTAGAGGGCGTGCCAACTGGTGCTCTGTCCCTGTGTCTCATTCATGCCAAGCTTATTAAGGGATGTTTTAAAAAAATAAATGGCGGAAGTTTGATTCTAACAAACTCCTGAACGAATCATCAAAAGAAGTTGAGTGGTTGGCTTCGGATCTCCATGTATAGGAAGTGGTTTTCCGCCTCTCATGGAACCTTCCTAAGAGATAGGCCCTATCCCATGATTATAGGGATCCCAACTTCCCTTCCTCCATCTATAAAAGCTTTCCCTCTCCATTTCCAAGCTAGCTGAACGCTTGGGAGCTGAACTTGTAGGAAGGAAACTATAGTTGGGCAACTATTGAGAGCTAAGACGAAGAGAATCCCATAAGAGACAGAGCTTCGTCTAGATTCCCGACATGCTTTGTTGAGACACGCTCCGCTGCAAGCCCCGCCGAAGGAAGATCATAGCATCAGAGCATTTGGTTGTAATCTCCCTTTTGTCATTTATAATATAAGAGACTCTAATTTTGATTCCATTCATGTGTTTATTTATTTATGTAATGAAATGAATTATATCCTCTCTGACTGATATATAGTTGCATGCTTTAGATGTTACGTTGTATGCCTTCATTTCCATGCATGTGTATAGGTGTCTAGACGTGTCAAACGGAAGGATTGTGATCTATCAAGCGAGAGACGGGAAGCATCATCTTTTCTCCGACAAAAATTGCGTGGGATTTGAGGTAGGCTACTCATAGCGATCTTTGTCTTTTTGTAACTAGGAACCAAAGTCATCGCATGATTTGATTGTTGCTAGAACCAATCTAGGGCTAGTGGGATCGCCTCTATCTGCAGAGGGGATTTACCTCCTCAAAAATTTGGTGACTCCACTGGAAACGAGTGGTATAAAGGGTAGCAACTGATTTCGGTAATGGTGGAACTTCTCAGAACAAGTAAAGGTCAAGAGGCTAGCTAACAAGACCACTCATTGCATCGGTTCCTCAGGAACGGGTAAAACAACCAAGTGAAGACATATGATCGACCAAGAAGATAGTAACGATGGAGTGAGAAAGCCAAGGCTCATCTGGAAAAAACAGGTTAATAAAATGGCAATCACAAGAGGTCGAATGGGAATGGTTTCATTTTTACACAAGCTTGAAATCAGGAAACTCTGCTTGAAGTTGGTCTCATTTTTACACAAGCTTGAAACGGAAACAAAATATGCTTGAAAATTTTTTCATGCCCCCAGCATGGTGACTCAATTAGAGGTACATGCCACCCAAGCTTCAATCCATATGAAAGGTAGACAAAGTGAAGGTTCAAGTTATGATATCAAGAGAAAGACTCGACTGGGGTTTTACGAGATCTTAGCAAAGACTCGAATTGAATAGGAACGTGTTTCATTGTTTTAACGAGGTTGACACATTAAAAGAAATATCCTCAGATGACCTTGTTTAATTTTTTAATGAGGTTGATACAAAAGACAAACTATCCTCGGAACACCTTGTTTCATTTTTTAACGAGCTTGACACAAGAAAACGAACTCTGCTCCGACCATCTTGTTTCATTTTTTAAGGAGCTTGACACAAGAAAAAGAACCCCACTCCGACATACCTTGTTTCATTGCTTAAGGAGCTTGAAAAAAGCAGATGAACCATGCTCCACAACCGATCTATTCCATGCCACAACCGATCTATTCCATGCCACAGCCAAACCCTCCTGTGCTCCCGACTTAACAGACTCAGTAGGGTCCCACTTATCAGACTCAGCAGGGTCCCACTTACCAACAACCCGTTCGACCCCAGGTCAGCTATTACCTTCAAGGTCAATCTCGACTGGTTTACAACCTGCCCCAAGGTTCTAGTTGTTACCTTCAACAACTAGGCTACACTCATACTCTGCAGTCAAATCCATACACTACTCAAACAGGGCCCACATATAATCAAAATCAGTATTCTTGTTATCAACCCCTGTATCCTGGTTTTCAGCCGCCATATCAACCCAATTATATGGCTTATACCCCCTATGGTCAGAATCCTCTAGGACATAACCAATGGGGGAAAAATTATTCTCAACGAGGCTGGAATACAGGTACAGGTCCTCAATTGCCTTTTCTCGCCACGTTGGAATTACCAGATGTGTCCAATTTGACCAATGATCCGATTCTTCATAATCTAGATTGGCCTCCGGTTCCAAAAAAGGTGCCTAGTGATTGTCCTAAATTTGAAGGGAAATCTAGAGAAGACCCCCAAGCACATGTCATGACTTACCATTTGTGGTGCTCTTCAAACTCTTGGATAGATGACTCGATTCGTCTACATCTTTTCTAGCGCACTCTCACTGGTGCTGCTGCTAAGTGGTACATAGAACTACCCCATGGTATTTTTCAAGATTTTAATACTTTAGCTATGGCGTTCCTAACACATTTCCAATTAACGGTTCGCTATGAAGCTGGGACGCATCTTCTGACATCCCTAAAACAGGATAAAGCCACTCATATTTCAGATCATATTCATGAGTGGAGACGTCATCGTCGTTTGATCAAGTTCAACATTCCTGATCAACTTCTAACTCACTGGTTCACTACCTCCTTTGTTAACAATATTGCATAGGACATTGCTATGGGGGCTTGTGTAACCGAGGAACAGGCCATTTTTCGTGCCTAGTACCTCGATTTAGTGTACTCTCAATCCGGCACATTATATGATATCTTAACTGATGCCCCGTGACCAGGGACCTCTAAGGCACCAACTACCCCATCGGTTGACAGTGTCATTAGTTTTGTCTCTCAGACTTCTCATAAGTCTTCTAATGGGAAGCAGAAATCGAATTCTTCTAACAACTCTGCTCCTCCTGCTACTCCAGATTTTTGTAAGATCGCGGAGGTCAATGCCGTCCAGGCCAATCCTGCAGACAATACTTCCAAAGGAAAGAATAAGGGAAAAGGCAAAGCCAAATTTGATGCCCCGAAACCAGAATCCTCCAAACCACGTGCTGATGATGGTTCACAATGCAAACTAAAGTACCCTTGCCTGATCTATGATGAAGACCACTACACCAAAGATTGTCCCAGAAGATTCGAAGTTAGTCAACTTCTTAAGGGCTCTAAGGGAACTCCAGTAGTTCTTAAGGAACCGTTTCCATCTCAGTAGACCTAGATGGTTGAGCAGCCTTTTCCATCTACACCGTTTGGGTCTCAGGTTTCATGATGAATGGTGCTGCACCTGTTTCTATTGCCACTCGGTCGAAGGATTATGCCGGATCATGCCAGGCAGCTCGTAAGGAAGTCGTCGATGGACCTCCTCCCCCACCTGCCTCTGGTCCTCTTGAGATTGAGAAGCCCAGTGCTGAACCTGTTATACGACCTCCTTCCAAAGATGTTCTCCACAAGTCTTCCTATAATCCAAATGCTCGTGCCGCTCAGCATTATAGCATTGTTGAGGATTTGGCACAGGTGCCTTCCGCAATGGAAGTGCTTCATAGTTTCCCATCTTAGCGGAAAGCTTTGTTATCTGTGTTAAACACCATGTTAAACACACACATGGTGTATGAGAAATAATAAACACTCACACAATGAAGGATAAGCATGTGGCTCACATTTTTCCATTATAGATGATGTACATTTATAGTATAATGGTGTGACTCTTGGTTTCACATTCCAAGGTCACTTGGACTCCATTGTGACTTTTTGCATTCCACACCTACCCATAGAGGATTAGGTGTTCCAACATCCCCACTTAATCCGAAGGGGTATGTGTGAGTCCAAGAAGAGAGTTTTAATACAAATCTGCAAAGTATGCATGGCAGCACTTGGGCTGAATCAACTCTTTGAAATGTTGGAAAAAGAGGTGGTTTAAGGATGACCACCAACACTGGAACGCAATAATTGTTGTAGTTCCCAAAACTCTTCCAAAACTGGCAAGAAGCTGAAAGATTCTGCTAGAGGAATTGTCCCTCATAAAAAAGGGATACCTTCAACCTAAAAGAAGGGACGTCTACTACCTGTGATGGTTTTAGGATTACCAATAACTCTAGAATTCTTGAAGCATTTCCTGGAACTCAACCAAAGCTGGCAAGAAGCTAAAGGCTTTTGCTAGACGAAGTGTTCCTCATATATGAAAGGGAGACCTTCAACCTAAAATAAGGGAGGTCTACTACCTATGATGGTTTAAATTTGTCCACCAACCGAAGGCATGCTCATGGGCATCCGTGTCTCTGGCTACATCTCTGAATCTGGAATGACGAATTGTGGCCCAGGCTCGCTTGAACTGCTGTGTCTATGGCTACAACTCTGAACATGGAATGAGAGATTGTGGCTCAAGCTAGCTTGATCTGATGTCGAAGCTTGTACATGACCACCATTTTCCCCCCTGTCAGGGACAAGGTGAGATGATGGAAAAAAATCAACTACAAGTTTGCTCAATATTCGTGAACAAGTTCTGACATGTGTCTTAAACATCTTCTTGAATACTGATGCCCATTGCCAAGAAGCGATCCATCCAAGATTAATCTTGGTTCTTGCAGGAGGCTTGTTTCTTAAGCATCTGTGTGAAGAATGGGTGTGCCGACCATAGTGCTTGCATGGATGAAGATCAAAATAGTGATCTTTCATATGCCAACTTGATCACAGTGTTGGCATTTTACAATCTGTTGTTTTTGTTGGGGAGCTGGATCTGGAATAGCTACAGGTGAACTGTCATACATATATCCGACACTCTAAAATATGATGGGATTGGTGTAGTCTAGAATATGAAAGGACACATCCTTGTCATATCCAAGACCAGTTCTGTGCTTGTTGTGGACAAGCTCTTCCCAAGGTCTGATGATGGGCTTGAGAAGTGCAGGCTGAACTGCTGCATCTACATGTACATCTGCTCTAGTACAAGGAACTAAATGGGAATCAACTGCAACTTTATCTTTTTTCTGTTAGCCACATGTAAAATTTGTTATACCAAAAGGTGGCTAAATCATTTTTGGAGCCTTCAAGAAACAAGTTTTATTGCTAAAAAATGTTATATCTTGAAGACTCTTGAAGGCCTCATGCCTCTGTCCAAAATCTTCCCTAATGTGCCAATTTTACACTCTGGAATTCTACTGATTTAATGAGAAAATACTGCTGCAAAATCACATTTTTTCCCTTTCCTCACTTGAAAAACTAGCCTCCATTTTGCTCCCCTTTTCCTCCATAAAACTCCTCTATTTTCATGATTCCCCTTCTTCCATTCATGAAAATCATTTTTTTTTACCTAGTTTAAAACTCGTTTTGAACTATATCGAAACCCCAAAAATCCTTCTAAACATCTTGAAAATGTCCTAAAAAACAATTATTTTGACTATGGGTCTAAGCCCCTTTGGGCTAAATCCAAACCATTTCCCCTCCATGTGCCCCAACGCTAGAACCAAGTGCTAAGGTCCTAAGCACTTATCGTATCGGAGCAACTCATGGAGTTCATTTTTTTGTGCATTAAACAAAAACTCTGATGCCGATTAGCCCTGTATATTATAGCCCCCGATCATATTTCACTTCATATAGACCATGGCCCCGCAGACAGGCGCCAAGCCGTATTATAAATATATATTTCACCCCCGAAGCCATAAACCTTTGTTTATAGTAATTTTTTGGGTTTTCATATATCATAAAGGTTTACACTGGTGCAAAGCTTAATTCTCTCCCCACCTTCAATATGATCTGCAGATCGACAGCCCACAAACCAATCACCTCCGTGGTCCCCACGGTCACTCACTGTACAAAATCGGAGCAGTTTTGATTGCATCGCCTTTAAAAGGAAAGCTCTTTTCCCCATTTGGTCGCGATCAATGCCACAGACCGACACGTGGCCTTAAGCAGTTTTGAAAACCCACTCTCCCCGCATGTTAAAGGTCGACTGTGGGCTCAGCGCGATATTGACGTACGCCGTCCGATCTGAGGCCAGATCATCGGATGGTGATCACGCTCAAAAGAAACTCGGGGGATAGGTTAAGGTACGATGCATTTATCAAATCATCTCCGTCGTCGATCTGATCTGCAGATCGACGGCTCACAATCAGTCGCCCTGGTCCCCACGGCCAAGACAGTAGTCAGCAGTCCCATAGAACCGGTGGTCCCAATGCCTATTCAGCATCCACGCGGCAACAACCGATTGGAGTGGGTCTCGTTTGGTTGCTCGTATGGTCATGAAATCTGGACTCGAGGAGATTTATAGGGCAAATTTCATAAGGATTTCGGGTCACACTTGGGCTGACATCAACAGTCCCCAAAACGGACCCGGGGAGCTTTATATGGCAGATTTCATAAAAAGTTTGGGTCACAAACACCCCGACGTCAGCAAGTCCCTTTTGTGACCTGAAATGGTTAAACAGCTTGGTTTTATCAAAAGTTTTGAAGTCCGACTATTTTCCTCCCAAAGCCCACTTTTATTTTTCATTCATTTCTTCTTCCGCCAAAGGTTTAAAACCTTATTCCTTTGCATTTTCACCATATCCCCGTAATGTGACCATTTACACTGTGATTTCTCCCGATTTCCCCCCATTCATCGATCTCTGCGCGATCAACAGATCTGACTTATTTTCTTCCTCCGCTCTCCTTGTGACCTCCTCTAATAAATATTCTCCATTGGATGATTCCATCCAACGGCCATGCTCCCTCCCTACAACCTCTGCCGCAGTAAAACCCAAATACACAATATTTTATAATATAGTTCTATATTGTGCAGGTGTTTGAAATTTTTTTCCGTCATATTGAATGTTGGGAAAAATACTGAGAGAGGGGGGGGGGTGAATCAGTATTTAGGGCATACTCAAATATTTTTACTTTTCCACTCTCTAAAACCCATATGCTACTTTACTTGATCAGACTTGCGTATATACGTGGATACCCTTTACTAAACTCGCGTATGTACATATATCTTAATAATAAATTAATTCTTTACTTATATCCTTGCATTTATTCATTCATCAGATGTTTATATAGCAACATACATGTGCATTAATAACAGAATAAATCATCACACATAAGCATCATACATGAACACCAGGATTTTAGTTGGAAACCCAAGTTAGGAGAAAACCACCGCTGCCGTTGTCTCAGCCTTAAATATTTTATTATAAAGAAAGCATCTTACAACTATGTTATGGCGCAGACTCATACCAGCACGCAGGCACCCACCTACGCTCGTTTACCAACCTCTCCTGGAAGGGAGCTACAACCCCCTGACTGAAGGCTACAACCCTCAGCAGTACCATGGACCACGTTTCATCAATTTTCACACTGGATCCAAAATATTTCTTTAGAGCATAACTTGTAGGCCACTTTTTATCATATTTTCAGGCTGGACCCACTCCACACACTTAAGCTCAATCATACATCAAACTGATACTTATAAACTCAGACAACCCAGATCTGTAGAATACACCTTTAACAGATAGCAGTAACACAGCAGAACAAATCAGACATTTTATACTTCATACTTCAGAAAACCCTAGTTTTCATACGCGCTTTCCTTTCACTGATCCAGCGTATATATGCGCTTTCATGTATACAAACCCATGTATACATCTGCACATACTTCAGAACTGGTTTCACCTTCCATACGCGCTTTCGCTTTATCCAACCCACGTATATACGCGCTTCCTCTGTAACAAACTATCGTATAGATCTTCAAACATTATAGAGCAGCATACTTCATCAGATTAGATATTCATTTTAGATTTTACCCTTTACCTCAGACAGATGTTCGCCTCATCTCAAATCTAAAGATTCCATAAACAGATCTAGAAGATACAAATAGATTTCAGATCTAGATTCCCTTCTTCATCATTTTCTTTATAGGTGCATCACAGATCCAGATCTATCATCAAACTGTTACCCTTTCCATACAGACATACTTCAGAGTGAATTATCCATTCAAACCTAGACTCATACATCCTTGCACAATGATTTTCTTCTCCTTATATAGATTTATCCTTTGACAATACCATGAGCCAAAACCACATTACTTCCAATGGTATTCCTAGATGGGATCACATAGACATACCAAAGCTCAATACAATGGGTCAATACCATGGTAGTAACCCATGGTTTTACATATTTAGAGCGCTTTTGACCATACGTGACTTGGCACGTTATTTCCCGCGTGCATACGCTACTTCTCCTAGACAAACCCGTGTATGCCTTGAGACACACACTTTTCATAATTGTTCTAGCACATACTGGAATTCCTTTCATCATTACATCTGAGTTTCTCTGTAGACACATCATATCACATTAGATTTACATCATTACCAAGTCCATCAAGTCAAGAATAACTTCATCAAGTAGGTTGCCATTATCTTCATCAAGTGGGTTGCCATCAAGGACAACACTTTGCATCATATTGCCAACAATCTCCCCCTTTGGACTTGATGGCAACCACGATGGTGATTGATCACTACAACAGATAGATACATTGATTATAACCATTATATAATAACCATGTTACTCTCCCCTTATTCAAACACCATGTTCCTCTCCCCCTTTGACATCAAGGGCAAAGGGCGGATCAAAACCAACACAAGGTTTTTCTCCTCATGAAAAAGAAGAGCGTTGTAGATCTCATGTGCATTGAAATTACCATGCTCCCCCTGAGTTCATGCTGAATCTTCAAACATATTTTTCAATGAAGTACATGACTCTATGACCTTTCCTATCACCAAGGACTCATACTTACATCAACGATCCAACCAAGTGGATTTACAAATGTGACTCAAGTACCCAGCCAAGAGGGTTTACACATTTTGACTCAACTACCCAACCAAGTGGGTTTACACATTTTGACTCAACTACCCAACCAAGTGGGTTTACAAATTTGAACAAGTCCTTACATGATTGAAGATTACAATTTTACATCATAGGTCTCATCATGACCTTTTCATAAAATTACAAATATGACTTTTTATGACCACTACCAAAAATACTTCAAGAAAGATCATATTTCAGAATCATCATAATGCTAACAATGCATTATGCTCAACAAGGCTAATGCTCCCCCTGAAAATGTACAACAGTTTACTCCTTCATCTCCCCCTTAGCTTGTGCATCCTGAACACTTTCAACAGCAGATCATCAAGGCATCTTCATCAAATATCAGAGAGTGAAATAGAACTATGAGAGCTAAAACATCACCAGATATACCATACAACATCATAGATACCCAACAACACCACAAATTGTTGCTGAAGAAATGTTGAACTAGAAAAAATTGTTAGCAACCACACATATGCAGTTTTCTGTGTATGAACTCGTGTATATACGCGACTGTGTTTCAAGAAATCTGCGTATCAAATTCCATATTCTACATTTTAACCAAATCTGATCCTCTGTGAGGCAAAGACAATTTTTACAGGGAAAATTTTAAGGGCGAATTTTAGCCCATGGGCGAAATTTAAGGGATTTCCTATTTTTAAGGGGCGAATTTTTAAATTACATTAATTTTCAATAGTTTCAATAATTAGCCCAAAAAATATTCAAAAAATAATTTATTATTATATTTTAGCCCATCAAAAAATAGGGCAGATAAACGTTCTCAGCCCTATTAGCCTTGCTTGTTTGTAAAATTTTGTTCAGATCACCCGATTTCTCCATGTTTGTTTGTAATTTTTTTTTTCAGATCTTCCGATTTCTACAAATGGTACTGGTTATGGGAAACTGGTTATAGGTATTTCGCCCTCTCCATTCCTTGAATATCAAGTTCGCCCTATATTTTTATTTTAGGGCGGCCGAGGCGTTGGCAGTTTGTTCTTGGCTCGGCCTAAGGGTTGTAACGGAAGTTATCCAGAGTTGTGATATATATGTTATCAGCTGAGGTAGGAGGACGTTGTAGAGGCTTATGCTGATGGATTTAAAAAGAATTATGGCAGAACCCCGTCCCTGCTTTTGGAGCAAACAATTATAGGAAAAATTGTTTGTATGAAGTCTTTGGGTACAGAGGATGAAAAATAAGCTGTGAAATCACCTGACAAATTTGGATATATTTTCATGATCAGCGACCACATTTATCTCCGTCGTAACCAGGTAGCGAATATTATGGATATCATCATGCCTGCCGTATTACATAATCATCGTAGCTAAGATTTGGGAAATATGGAGAAGAACACGACGCAGGGGGGCGAGAAAAGAGCTCACAGAGTCCATTTTCTGAAGACCAAGTGGTAAGTAAGCTAAGTCGAGAGTCTTCAAGCCGAATGCGACCTGCGTTCTTGCTCTGAGAACCTGGGGTATTTATGGGAGGGGGTGTCGTTTGCGCAGGAAGGAGGGTGGCACTAGAGCTTGATTGCCCCGTCTTCTGATCCTGGTTAAAGTATGTTTTTTATTGGACTGGACTGGCTACTTCAAATGTAGAGAATATCTCATTCTTTCTCGGAGGTGGGTATGTACTACTCTCATCCAATGTTGATGCACATGAGTCCTGCTGATTTTTTCCTAAGAATCATTGGGTTCTCATATGATGAGAAAATTTTTCCATTATGAATTCATGCTTTTACTGGGTTTGTTAAGGGGGTGTATACTTGGTTTTGAGAATGAGGATGCTCACATGGTTGGTTCATTGATGCATAACCTTGGGCACTTCTGCTGCTATCACCCTACATCACCTTTGGATTCATCCCCCGATCCTTCGGACCTTGGCTCTTCCCACGGATGTTTCTGGGCTCTCCTTTGGAGGCTGTGGAAGGAATATTTTACTATTACCCGGCCATGTAATAGTATTGGATTTCGCTTATGCAAAAGGTGGTGGGAAATTCCCGGATGAATATGCTACTGTTGCTACCATACCTAATGGTCTGGTGATTGGGACTGGTTTTTCCGATGATTTTTTTCCCTCAATATTACCCAGTTAGTTTTTTCCGGCTATATTCAAATTTTATGGGAAAACATTTGGATTCACTGGTCATCGCTTCATTCTGCTGACCCTACTCTAGGTACCAATCTAGTGTGGCATGCATGGTACGTGATTATATGATGTGTCCATATAATAGATGCTACTGATGGGGGGGAAGGACTATTTGACTGCTATTTAAGTAAGATTGGGATGGATTGCAGCTTCATCTGATCCTGCTGGATCCTCTATCCACATTGGGATTGCCTATCTCATGGTCTTTAAGGAGCTGTGCCCCTCTGTCAATTCCTACAAAGGAAAGTGATGGTTGATCAGGTACATCCATATCTACTGGGATTGCATCTTTGGGGCCTGCTTTGATGATGACAGTTTTTCATATCATCGTTATGATATAATATTGAATATCATACGTGATTGACTTGTTGGACTGAGTTATGGTTTCCTGTAATGAGGATCCTTGATCCTATTCACCTCCCCTTTGGATTGGACATCGTCCTGACAATCTATTAATTCTAGTTTTTGCAGTGGTGGCTTTTCACATATCAGAGGTACATCCATCATACCTCTACTAGATCATGAGTTCTTTGGCGGATCTACCATATGATACTCATTCAATTTCGAATGACACCGCAATGCCCACTTCCATTCCCTCCAATGAGGTTGGTGATAAGTCATTTACATTGGATGTCGATGATATGATTATCAGACAGCCTATTGAAAGTTGTCTGGATATAAACTCAAACCCACTGGCCAGTAAGCCTAGACATGAACGTTGTCGTCGGGCTAGGAACTCAAAAAAGAATTGCTATAAGAACAGGATGGAGATTAAGGAGGTATTCCTGGATTATGATGATCTATGCGGGAGGGTGACAAGCTTGCATAAAATGGCTGTGATTGGGTGCTGGATGTATCTGGATAACTGTGATTTTGATACATTGGCCTGGATCAATCATAACTGGAAGTCCATTATTGGATACCATCCCAAGGTTAGTAAGCTCATGAATGGATGGTTCTATATTCATTTTATGGACCAGAATGATGTGTATAAGATAATCAGTCGGACGTGGGTTAGGGGGCGCAGCTATATGCAACTGATACCGTGGTTCTTGGGCTTTAATCCTGTGATGGAGGCATCACGGAACAAGGTCGTCTGGGTAAAACTTCCAGGTCTCCCACTCGAGTTCTGGACCCTAAAGGCACTCAAAGCGATTGGGGATTCTATTGGGAATACAAAATATATTGATCTTGGAATTCTGGGCTTGGGTGAAAAGATTGTTGCATGGCTGCTTGTGGAGGTCGAATATGTGGGGGGCTTTCCCGGTGACGTCGATCTGTTATGGGGGAACAGAAGGCACAGGCAACGCGTTGATTTTTGGGGAATTCCCTTCCGCTGTCTGATATGTCATAAAATTGGACACCTGAAGGATCACTGTCCTCTCAGGCCACATAAGGGGCGCCAGGGTCGACCCTCAACTGATGCTGTGGCAAATGATAAGAACACCTCGACGACCGATGCCCAGGGTGGTATTTCCTTAGGTAATCATTCTGACTATTCCAATGCTTTTTTTTCTGCTGAAGAGCAACAGTTTGAGAATATGCATAATGTGGGTACTGCGGATTGGACAAATGATCTAACTGGTCAACCATTTTCCAGTCATAGAGTCCTCCCACCCGAATCAAACATCTCTCCTGCTAATGATCATACCAGTCCTCCAAATATGCATGATAAAGACACAACCATCCCACTTATCACCTACTCGGAAGCCCATACATCGGGTCCTGTCCATCGAATATCTGCCCAATCTCATCATATACCTGTTCGTCCTCAATGTAGATATGAGCACTCAAGCTATCAACCCACATCCCTCCATGAGGGTGAATCTTCTAAGACTCCCATCTGTCTGATGAGTGGTATCCCCACTTCGGCTACCAAATTTTCCGATCCTAACAACCCAGATCTCACACCTGAATCGCCAAGGAACTCTGTTGGTAGTGACATTGAGTCCTTAATGTAAAATCCCAATATAGATCTGGCCACTCTAACAGTATTTGACAGACCAACTAATACCACGGCTTCTTGAGATCCCCATACCCAGTCAGCTAGCATCACAAATAGGAAAAAATTAGGGAGGTGTCCAAAATAGCCAAAGGCAAGTATAAATCCATTTCACTGCTTTCAGATGGGGAAGAAAATTATACTGAAATCCCCATATTGGCTCCGGATGGCGATTGGGAGCATACCAGGGTGCTTAGAGCAAGTTACCCTCTGATAGATTCTCCATGACTCACATATTATCGATGAACATAAGGGGTGTGGGTGATGCCCCAAAATCAAATTGCCTAAGGAATCTACTAGATGACAACAGTATCAACATTTTTTTAGCTCAAGAAACACTATGTTGCAGGGAAAAGACTATTGATACTTTTTTGGGTTATAAATCTGGATGTGTGTGGTGGCTATTGACTCAAATGGACACTCGGGTGGTCTTATAGCTATATGGAACCCTGTGATGGCAAATTTCAAAGCGTATAGATTTTTTGGCGGGATCCTTTTATCCGATCATCTGAGGGGTATGGAAGGCCAAATCAACATTGCTAACATATATGCGCCATATAATGACAGACATAACTTTTGGAACCGGATGGAAAATTATAGTATTTTAATGTTGCAAAATCTGATCTTGACGGGGGACTTAAACTTTACCTTGCAATCAGATGAGATTTGGGGGGAAAATGCGCGTATGGATCCCTTATCAAGTTTCCTCTTAGACTTATTTGCATCTCATCAAATGAGCGACATCAGACCATGCCCTCTGATTCCTACGTGGTCAAACAAGTGACCCAGAGCACAATATATCGAAAAAATATTGGACAGGGCTATCATGAAGGACAAACTAATTGACTCATGGGGGATTCCTAGATCAGGGATTATAGTTTCAGATATATTGGACCACATGCCGATAACTCTGGCATGGAATTCGAAATATTGGAATAAGGGTCTACCATTCAAATTCAACAGGGTTTGGCTTAAAGACGCAGAGTATATTAATCTGGTTACATGCTTGTGGAAAGATGAAGCGGGAATGGCGGATCTTGCAGGCTGGACACGATTTCATACTAAACTCCAAAGATTGAAATCGGCCACAAAGAAGTGGGAAATAAATAAAAAAATTTCTCTCAAGATAGAGCTTCAAGACATCATGGGGTGAATGGAGTCGATTTATAAGGATTTTACTAATACTACTCCGGATGAAATGGGGTATCATAACCTCAAGCAGCTGGGGATCCGTAAAAGAGAAATTCTGCATATAGAGGAGACAACTTGGAAACTGAAGAGTAGAGTCAATTGGGTATTGGAGGGTGATCTCAACACCAAGTTCTTCCACAGATTTGCAAATGACAGGAGATGTAAGAATGCGATATGGTACATCAAACGGGCGGATGGCAGTTATGCCATCAAGACTGCCGAGATACAAGATGAAGCTGTTGCACACTTCTCTCAGTTCTATCAAAAGGACAATTCCATATGTGCTGAAAATCAGAAATAGTTATTGGATCATGTTCCCAAAATGTTTCACGAGGATGCAATTACAGTACTTCAACAAGTGATCACAAGGAATGAAGTGCAAACGGTCCTTAAATCCTTTGCTGGTGACAAGTGTCCAGGGCCGGATGGATGGCCCTCGGAATTTTTCACCTTTTTCTTTCATCTTATTGGGGATGAATTGACGGAAATTGTGGAGTCGATACGGGCTAAGGGAATTATGCTAGCCAACCTTAATTCCACCTTTATAGCATTGATCCCAAAGGCTACAGATCCACAAACCTTTTCAGATTTTCGCCCGATTGCACTATGTAATTTGCTATATAAGGTTACTTCGAAGATCATTGCCAACCGTATTAAGGACACTCTATCAGCACATATTTGTATGGAACAATATGGATTTCTCCAAGGTCACTCGATACATGATGCCATTGCCATAGCACAGGAAGTGATGCACTCTTCGCATGTGGGGAAAAAGGAGGCACTGATCATGAAGGTGGATATTCACAAGGCCTATGACTCATTAGACTGGTCCTATATCCGGGTTGTATTGCTGAAGATTGGGCTGCCAATAGATATCATTAGATGGATAATGTCTTGCATAACATCAATTAGATATGTAGTATTGATCAATGGGTTGCCAACTCGTTTTTTTGAGGCTAAGAGAGGCCTGAGACAGGAATCTGCGCTTTCCCCACTTATTTTTATTCTCATCTTGGATGGATTTAGCAGGGCTCTAAAAAGGGCTGAGCAATATGGATACATAAAGGGCTACTCATTTTCTAATTCCCTGTCCACGACACATTCACTGTTTGTAGATGATATATTTCTATTTGGATATCTTAAACAGAATCACTGGTTCTATATTCATCTGATTCTAATAAGATTCCAAGCTACTACAGGACTTGCGGTAAACAAAGGCAAATCCTTCCTATTATTCAAGGCAGGTGACATGATGGAGATCAATTTCATTGCAGATTTTATGGGAGTTCACATTCGGCAAATGTCATATGGGCTCAAATACTTGGGCTTCAATATCAAGCCTTGTGGATATAGGATTAGAGATTGGGGATGGATGGTAGAGCTCTTTAGAGCTCGAATTGGGAATTGGACATACAAATGGTTGTTGTTAGGAGGCCGCCTCATTCTTGTACAGGCTATCTTATCACAGCTGATGGTTTATTGGGGCCATCTATATTATTTTCCATCCAGGATTGTGGCTTTGATCAAGAGTAATATGGCTAGATTTCTATGGGGAGGCACAAAAATGTTTAACAAATTTCACCTCTGCAAAATTGATATTATATGCTGCCCAAAAGAACTGGGTGGATGGGGCATCTTAAATACTCGCATCTTCAATAGTGCTCTGCTTATGAAATCCTTTTGGCGTGCAATCAATGGGAATACTATCTGGTGTGCTATTGTTCGTTGCAAATATATTGGGGACGACTATCTACAACAGCTTATATGTCATGATATCTGATGCCCACGGAACATCTCATCTATTTGGAACAGCTTCAAAAAAGTGATGGGTTTTGTTATAAATCACCTGGCTTGGCAATTCTGTAATGGACAGAGAATTCTGCTTTCTTACAAGAGCATCATGTCTGTTCATCTGCAAGTCTATCTTTCCCCTCGCCTTATTCACTGACTGTCTCACAGGGGATGCTTCTTTCTCTCTCAGACTATATTGTATTGGTCATATGACGCTCCAATATTTAAATCTGTTGTTCAACTGGGTTTAAACAGGGAGGATGCGGATGAATGGGAACGAATTCAGGACTCCCTAAGAGGCTCGAACCTATGTCTCTCTCAGCAACCGGATCAAATCCGATGGAATGGTCCCACAAAGAACAATTCAATCATCGTAAAGGATATATATAGGGGCCTCATCTCTGCATCACAGGTGCCTCAATCTTGCTGCCCTTTCAATCCATTCTGGAGGCGTAGGATTCCAACTAAGATCACAGTATTCGGATGGAGAAATCTGGTTTTGAAGGACCATGGACCTTGGACAAGACTGCATGACTTTCTGCACTGACTTGAAAGATGTTATTTCTATGAGGTAAGAACAATATTTCCTGAAATATTGTATGATATTTGACAATAACTTTACAGATTTTGTCACTGCCTAATACCGTTGAATTTCATTTCATTCACTGTTTCATGCAAGCATATTTTGAGGCCAGTCTACATTTTGTTCGTGTATGGTAGTAGAATAATATTTCCATAAGATAGAGATTGTCTCACGCTTGTTTGATATTACATATTTTTCTTCCTACCGATTTTTATGAGCTGATTCCTCATATGAATGCTTGCAGTTTGACAGTGGTAATGTCACTTTTGGAAAAATATAAAATTGATCCAAAACAAATTGGTCGTTTGGAAGTTGGCAGCGAAACTGTTATTGACAAGAGCAAGTCAATAAAGACATGGTTGATGCATATTTTTGAGGTTTTTTCCCCAATTCACTAAAATCATTATCAAAATAGCTTTACAGCTGCTTTATGGAATTCACAACGATGATAATTAAAAGCCTACATGACTTCCATCTTTGTCTTTGAAAAGACAGTTTAGAGATATGCAGGTTTTCAACCTTCCAATGTCAGTATGCTCAACAAAAATAAATCATGGGATCTTAGCTTCCATCAACTTCAATTTATTTCTATATTTTTTCCGTAGTCAGATTATTTTTAAAACATATTGTTAGATTATGTTTGCTACACATTTAAGGTAGGAAAATTCATTTTGAATATGGATTTTGCAATTAATGATTTTCTGGTTTCTTCATATTTCACTTTTAAACTTTGGAGAAGAAAGGAAGAACAAATTGCTACTTAGGTGAAGACAACCTATATTTTAAATGGTCCCAAATATTTCATTACACTTGTCTAGGTTCAATTTAATACCCCATTTTCTGTTTGGCTTTTTTTCAGATGTTATTCATTCTACAAGGACTTACACATCTCCCTAAAGAATGACTGCTATAATGGTTGCAAGTCATTTTCTCTTCCTTCTAGTTTCCAAGCGACCTTCCATATTCTATTCAGATTTTGTTGAATTGTTTTTTGTGAGGATTTTCCCATATCTAAAATGATGGGCTGCCTTAGTAATCTCAAACCTTTCCCTCTTTTGTAGGTTTAATGTAGTATACCATTATCTGCTCAAATTTTGCTGAAATGTTTTTTTTATTCTTTGAAGACTTGGACATCTCCTTAAAGTTGGCATGTCTTAAAGAAATCCATCTTTTCAAGCAATCATCATTTGAGAGAGATGCATTGGTTTTTATGTCCAGCTAGTTCTGCAGATACTCAAAAACACTACTCAGACATTCTCTATTATGATGTGTGCTTGTGTCATATACTAGTCAGTCCTAATGAAATGAAAACTAAGATTGTTCCAGATCTATGAGACTGGCCATTACCACAGCAACAAGGTTAGGGTGAAAATAAATGGCCTTCTATAAAATTACAGCAAATAAGACAATAGATTACCTTGTCACAATTATTACAGTCTTTTTCTCAAATTCAAAATTTTCTTCTACTCTTCTTATTGAAAATTTAAAAACATAACATTTGTTGCTTCCCTATCCCAACTTTCCTGGGTTGTGTGAATCTTACTTACAAATCCATTTTAGCACAATAGGCTTACTAGGGTTGATTTTGCAGTGGTGATTGATTAGCTTATGAAATCTCAACTGTTTTTCTTGAGGCACTGAAAAAATACATTATTCATGAGTACTCATATTTTCCACAAGCATAATGGTAGATTTCATATAAAATTAAAATCAAACACACTAGAAATTTCCTCAGCATCAATGTTGGGTTCAAATCATCCAAGATTATATTTTTACAATGAAAGCTACTTCAATTGGTTTTGATTCTTGAATCAGAAAAAAATATATCTTTGGACATCTTCACCCTGAAAAAAGGTTCATCTCATATCAAGGAAGATGGACCCCTCATATCCAACAGATCATATGCTTGGATTTATAGTCATTATCATATTTGTATGTCTCATTTGATATAGATATGATGTTATCATCATAGAAGAAAGTAAATTTTAAATACGGCACTGATCTTCCCTTCAATTTTTTATTTTTTAAACGATTTTTCCCCCTGTAAATAGTCATTCCAGTGCTAATTTTCCTTGTTTTGTAAATTTTACAGAAGTGTGGTAATATCGAAATTGAAGGTGTGGACTCAACAAATGCATGCTATGGAGGAACTGCAGCCCTGTTTAACTGTATTAACTGGATTGAAAGTAGTTCTTGGGATGGAAGATATGGTCTTGTTGTAGCTACAGACAGTGCAGTATGATCTGTTCTCTCTATTATGGGTTTTCTTGCAGTTTGAAGAATATATGCTTAGGACATTTGAAATTATACTTTTATGGAATGCATGCATTACTGAAATATACTTATAGGCATAACCCGACATTGGAGCTTCATACAGAATAACCAGAGTTGTTAAGAAACTGCTCGGTGGTATTTAGAATATTCAGTGCTTTAGATTTCATTGATTATATGCTTGCATCAATAGTCATTGTTACTTTTCTTTATCCAGATCAGCTCTTACCAGTGTTTAAAACAGAATCATGATTGTATCGATATTATAATACCCACCAAAAGAAGTTATGTAGGATATTGCCTTGCTGGAAAAAGGTGCTGGTATCTTTGCTTAGAGTTTTAGGAAGGGGATCGGATTATCTACACTTCCAAATTTTTACAGTGTATATGATATTTTGAAAATATTCTGGAAATGATCTTTTATTTCAAATCAAATATCAGCTACCAATTATTATTTATGCAAATATTTGCATTCACATTAGAAGAGATCTATTTTATATTTTTGCAGTGGTCCTAAAGGAAGCTAGTTGTAAGAGGTTTGAAATAGTGTATAAACTCATGAATAGACAATATAGAACTGAGGTGACCATCGGCAGACAAAATGATGCTCTGCTTTTAAGTTTTAATGGAAATTCATTGAGTTGGCATTTTTTATACTCTTGTTATGATTTTGTTATTCATTAGGATTGTACTAGAAGCATTGCTTACTATATTAGAAGATTGACATTTTCTTTTCTTGTTTAAGGTCTATGCTGAAGGGGCAGCACGACCTACTGGAGGAGCAGCTGCTGTTGCAATGCCGATAGGGCCTAATGCTCCAATAGCAATTGAGAGAAAATACAGGGGAACACATATGGCTCATGTCTATGACTTTTATAAGCCTAATCTGGCTAGTGAATATTCGGTTCGCTTCTTTACTCTTGTGTTTTTAATATGTCACTCTTTCATGTTACATGAGCTATTTTATTTTTTGCTATGTTGATTCACCATGTAGAATAGAGATAGAAGCTTCCAATCTAAGTGCTATTTTAGTTCAAGCTTACCTCTGTTTTTTTTTTTAAATTCTTTTATCTGTTTCTGCTTGTTGCATTTCTGGTCTAATAAAAGTAGCACATACCAAAGCTCTCAGATTTTCAAGCCAAACATCAATCCTACATCCATGCAGTTTTTGGTGTTCAAGCCTATTGTTAATATTCTACAACTCTAACTAGTTTCACTGGGGTAAATACATTTTGAGTTAGAGAAATGCTTGTCCATTTTAGGTTTTATTTCTTATTCTCTTCGAATCCCAGAGATGCTAAAAAATTGTGTTTCTTGTTGTTTCTAATCAATGACAGCTAGAAGCTAAACATCCTCAAATACACAACTTAATCAGAAAGTTCTAATGAGGCAATTAAGCTAAGACAAATATGATGAATCTGATTTGGTGTGCAGTTACAGTGATCAGAAGTTAAAATGATAGACCTCTTGTGGATTTGCGAAATTTCATTTGCATTGTCCTCATTTTTAGCTTCCCTACTGTCTTGGCAAAGGTCCTTGATAGCTTTGAACCCAATAAAATAAAGCCTAGAACCTTCTCACATTGAAGCATATTCATAAAAAGAGTAAAATTAAAAATTATATGTCATAAACTATAAGAAAAATGAGTTTTTGAGAATACAAATTTGAATTGAGGAATGGATTCCCCATTCAGATTTGGAAGCACGAAGCCCAATTTGCAAAGAACAAGCAAGATATATGAATTGGGTAATTTCATTTTTTGACGATATTGGCAATTAAACATTTCTGTACCTTAGTAGATGTGAGTAATATGCCCTTGTTATCTTGCAAAACAAGTCTAATGTAGGTATTTTGATCTTTATGTGAGTCCTTCATATCCATTGGCAGTTTATTTTTTAGAAAATATATAGTTGAAAACATAAGATATGAGATATACAAAGATTCCTTAATCTTTTTTTGTACGAATTTAAAATGAAATGTTGGTGAATCAGGTTGTAGATGGGAAGCTTTCACAAACTTGTTATTTCATGCCATTGGATTCATGCTACAAACAGTTTTGTAATAAGTGAGTTTCTGCATCACATTTTTACATTCCAGTTTCATGTGGAAGTTTATGAAGGGCATATGACAGTTGTCTGGTAGCATGGTTGGCTCATGTTGAGGTTTCATGTTTGCCTTTTCTAGGTTTGAAAAGGAAGAAGGAAGACAATTTTCTCTTCTAGATGAAGATTATATTGCATTTCATTCTCCATACAATAAGGTATTTTCCTATATTTAGATATGAAAGTATCATCTTCAATCGCAAATGGAAGCATATTATGGATTTTAGTCCTTAATATATTGCAATGTACTTAAAGCATTGAAAGTAAGCATATAAATTCTGTTGAATAAGCTTTGTTATATGTGATGCAGCTTGTACAAAAGAGCTTTGCTCGCCTGTTGTTTAATGATTTCTCAAGACATGCCAGGTTGGTTCTGAATCTCTACAAATTCGAATTGAGTCCCCATTCAGTTTACAATATTTGAAATAAAAATTGTGATTATTTTTGGTTGCCAAAATGAAGAAGTCGAATATAAGTGAGAAACAGACTTCAACTTGTGTCCTCTGTAGAGCTTGGACCTCTGGACATGCTATTTCCTAGAGTTAAACAAGCATTTTATAATCTAATTTTTACAGAACTTGGTTGTGATTTATTGTGCCTATAGTTGTGTACGGAGATTTATATATTTCCCTTTAACAAGTTCAAGGACATCTTTCCATAGCTCATGTCCCATCCTTGTTTGGTATCAATGGTTTGTTTCATTGGTGTCCTCTTACATATCAGATGGAAAAAGACTGGTTATTAAAGAAAAATATTTTGCGATACATCTTACTGTAATTGTTTGTTAGGAAGCTTCATACTCTTCAAATAACTGTCTTGAACTTCCATTTGGAGATGCCACTTCAGCATCCTAGAAATTCATTGTGTTGTCGTTCATTTTTCAGCACATGGGTATTGTAGGAAAAGAAAACCATATGATATGATCTACGATCTGGGATATTTGGCAGTATTAAGATTTCCACCGGCTTCTTATTCTCCTGCTATTATCTGCTTTCCTGGCGATTTTCTATGATCTTAGTATGTGAGAAGTGGTGAGTATCCAGGAAAACTAGGTTGTTGATGAAATCAAGATTTCAAGCTGCTTCAATTTTCTTGCGACTTTGCAAGTACTGCAATTTAGAGTCTTTCCTCCAGTTGACTTGTAACTTCTTTGTTTTTTTAATTATTCAAAACCAAGGATCGAATATTTGTATTTCATTGTGCTTATGCATTTTTCTGTTTGTGTGCAATTATGTAATTTTTTCTATTTGGTACATGTCACTTTTTCTTTATGTGTTCTTTGAATATTTGAAACATAATGTGTTTTGCAAAGCTTGTAGAACAACATATAAATTACCTATTCATTAAAGAAATTTCCTCATAATGCAGCAAAAATTGTAGATATTGAAAAGGAAAGTACCGTCTTTTATGATTTCCAAGCAAATCAAGGAATGAAGGGTCTTTTATGTTTCTTTAAGAAAATCAAGGTTTTTGAATCTAGACCAGTATTTATGCATTTATATGACTAGCTCTTAACTGGGACTGAAAGCCTCATTTATTTTGTGCCTGAGAAGTTCATGTTGGTTTAAAGAATCAATCCCCTTAAAATGAGTACAACTGTTTCATATGTAAATATAGCTTCGTTTGGGTTTCTTGTGAAGGTCAAATTTACAAATTATTAGATATGTTTAATACAATGAAAATGATGCATCTTGTCTGGTTTCTATCATAGTCACCAATGTGTGTTGTGAGGCGTTTGGAAGATTTGATTTATGATCATGCAAAACAACAAACTAAGTGTTTTGGTGATTTCTATGTGTTAGGTCTGTTGGAAAGGATGCACAAGAGAAGCTAGAACCCTTTGCTAGCTTGTCTGAAGAAGATAGCTACAATAGTCGTGATCTAGAAAAGGTTTGTTCATGTTCCTTACTCTCCTTTTATATGCAGAAGAATGATAACCTTTTTATCTTTACCTATATATTTCTCAAAAATTATTTAAGTTTCCTGCTTCTTTAGGTTACCTATTTGCTTTGGTATTTCCAGGTTTCTCAGCAGGTTGCGAAGCCATTGTATGATGCAAAAATTCAACCATCAACTTTATTGCTAAAGCAAGTAGGCAACATGTATATAGCATCTCTCTATGCAGCATTAGCCACCATTATTCACAACAAGCATGAGACTAGAGACAATGTTTGTTGTTTAAAATGTTTTTTTGAATGTATAAATAGATTCAGTGCCCTGAAAAGCTCTGGGGCACTTGAATTGTGTAGACTATAAAACTCAAACTTACAATTCCACGAATAAGGTAGAAATGTTTATGAATAAGAAAAGTTTAAAACTCAAACTGCCATGCCTGGTAGAAATTTTTATGAATAAGGTATTAGAACATAACTCTCAATTCCATTTGATGACCAATTAATCATGGTTTTCTCTTGCATTGTTTTCTGAATATGTACATGTGGTTGCAGGAGATCAGAGTGGAGGAGATCAGTCTATAAATAGCAGGGGTCCTTGGTTGTGGTGATAGTGGGCCATTGTCGTATTGTTGTCACTTAGTCTAGTAGTTGTCCCGTAGGTTTCCCCCCTTAGGGCCCTGCTAGGTTTTGTGGTAACAAGGTCAATGGGGCTGCTAAGTACAAAAGTATCAATATATTGTTGGTGAGCAAGAGCCACTCACATATGGACTTGACATCATCACAAAAGATGCTAAGTTTGACTCTTACAAGCACAGTGCTAGTTTGAGTTACTCTTATACAAAAATTAGACTTTTTAACAAATCTCTGAATCATGGAATACTTTAGAAACACACTATGTTTGGTCAAGGTTTGATTACATATACTAAGGGTTGAATGTTGTACTCCCCCCTTATTCCTCATTACATTTCTTTCATCTTTTTTTGGGTCCGACTTATGCTGCATTGTGTAGTGGTAATGCATAGGTATTGGTAACAGCAAGATTGTAATATATAGGAGCAAAAGTCTCAGGAAGCTTCTTTTCACTTTGTGTCAAGTATCCATCACCTATCAAGAGGTGGGAATCCGTTTACACATTTTTGGCATGTAATCACCCAACCCAACTTAATGGACATGACAGCTCAACTTCTTATCAACATCTCCCTTGCAGGATAACACCAGTGACTTTTTCTAGGAATCAAACCCTGTCAGGGCTATAACACTACCCTGCATTCACTGATCCAACTGTCCTCTTGTTGCTAATATATAGGAATGAAAGGGAAAGGAAATTGGCAAAAGGTATTTTGGAGTAGCAAAGTGCAACACTTACTAAGACAGAGCTTGGAGGTATTAACACTTCGTAATTTACACTTAATACTTTAATTATTGGATGATAAATCACATGAAGTTTCAATTCACTTGATAACATAAAAAAAATATATGAGTCTTGTTTCTTTGTACACTGCTGCAGTTATTTAAAAATTCTGTATATTTAACATACTCTACAGCTATCATATATTTTTCCCATATAATAGTCTCTGTCAAAAAGGAATATTACATAGTTACTCCCTTGCAGACCTCACGGCTTCCTCTGAAAAGGTAGTAGTGAAATTTATTACATCAAAATTAGAGTATAATTCAAAATCATTTTCATTTCATTTTAAAACTAGAGGTTTGTGAAACTTACCATACAGCACAAAACTTGTAAAGAACTACAAAACTCCGGCAACAAAAGAATTGTCCTTATTAAATCGAGCAGACTCTATACTGTTCTTGCCATGTGCATCATCAGGTCGAAAATATGTTTGGTTCTTGTAGTCCTTGGACAGCAAGATAGAAAATGCACAACTGCTAACAAGTGACAGTATAATAAGAAGGAATAGCTGGAATATAACCAATTTGTCTATGCGCTTCTCTATCCTACTGTGTTTTGAGGGTGGGTCTGTTGAGTTCATGATGATCTTAGTTTCATGCCCAGTAAACAAGACTGCGCCATATACAAAAGAAGTATTCTTCAACTTTGAACCACGTAATAGGACTTGCATAGGACTGAGATTTAGTACCATATTTTTCCATAAGAGATTTCCCACAAAAGTATAAATAGAGGGATTTGGTAGCTCACACTCAACAATAGCATTAAATTCTTGAAACATGGAACTGCTGGTGAAGTTCATGGTTTCATCAAGACATTTCCTCAGTTTTAGATTTGTCTCCCCATCTAAGTTCATGGTCTCAATGTAGCATATTCCATCAGAATCACTTGAGGATATAAAAAGAAGATCAGCTGGGAAAAACTCATCACGATTGACCTTTACAATGTTTCCAACCTTCACATCCTTCCAGTGACGTGGTTTGAACTCTTCATTTTTCTCCAACACTTGTACAAGGTGGTTACTGACATCCTTATCAGCCTTGCCACGACGTACATCTTCAGCTTCTTTAGTCATAGCCACTCCAATGACAAAAACAAAAGGTAAAATTGTTGAATATCTATTGACTGGTGAGACTGGTGTGAGAGTAATGGCTACATGAAATGCAAAATAAATACTTGCAACTCTTCGAAACTACTCAAATAGTCCTTTAGGAAAGAAATAATACCATGTATACTTAGTGGTTGAGACAATATTATTAGAGTATTTTCCACTGTCATCTCTTTTCTCATTTATATGAACAACCCAACAGTCTACTAGATTTTTATCTTGTTGTCGAAAGAGATTATGGAATACATGAAACATGTTGACAAGATCTGTGGCTTTTGAAGGAACACTAGTTCAGACTGCAGAGCATGATACCCACTATTTCTGTATATGTAACCACTGCCATATTCTCAGATCTATGAATCAACTTATTAGAACACTGGAAGCCAATCTGCAAAATTAAACATAAAAGATCATTGTAACATGCCTATATCATATTGCAAACTTCCAAAGACAATCCATTGTCTCTAATGAAAACTACGAAAGTGAGATTCTCAAGCGCTACTACATAATTTAAATATTAAAGTGGTTCAACTCGAAAAACAGTGATTGTCTGATACACAAAACTTGGAACATTTTAGCAAGAACTCGAACTTTGTACTCGAGAAAAATAACTTTTAATAGATAGAATAGTCATCTCCTTTTACTCAGTCAGCACACTATCCACCAATGATCCTCTAGCATCCTCTCAGACACATCTGTACTGAAAGAAGCTATTCTAGATTACCTACTTTGAATAATATTTGTTTTTTTCTTCTTTTTCTCCTTTTTTTGTTTGTTTGAAGGAATCAGAAACTGGGCCAGGCTTGTACGTGCGTGACACAAGGTCAATTCCGACTGCTACCACTATACCTCTAGGTGAACCCATGCATGGGCACGCACTGCCCACAAGACTTTCAGGGGGGATTTGAACCTCAAACCACACACTTCACAAAGACTTCATATCATGGCGAACGCCAATTGAGCTGCCCCCCTAGGAGCTACTTTGAATAATATCAATAGGGCATAAGCTAGGATAATAATCATTATTATGTATGCAAAGACCGCATATGTATGCATTGGGTCAGACAATAAATAATTCAAGTCTCTGTTACAAGAGAGATTTAGGCTCATAAACCAACCAGTGGACTAAAGGGCCAGTAAACCTTCACTTGAGACTTGAGCTAATCCAGTTTGTGGCCTTAGTAAAAAATTGATCTAATTAAAGTAGCACATTACAACATTAGTCTCAATCATCATATATATCAATTATTCGGCACCAACATCCGTTGAAAGCTAACTGTTGTGGGCCATGTGGTGATGTCATATGAAATAGTTATTGCCAATTGAAGTTTGGTCCAAAGGTGCATGACTTGGAAACAGATCAGCCTCGGCAAGCCCTTCCTTCGAGCCAAGTTGGACTCAGTCACAAAACTTAAAGTCAACTCAGAAAAATAAATATCTGTGTGTGAGAGAGAGAGAATCCATGCACAATAGTGGAAATCTAAAGAGACATACCAAATAGGCAAGTTTGTTGATTTCTACCGCATCTAAATGTCCAAATAGGAAATTCACATCAAGTTACATAAAGTTCCATGATACATGACACATAAAACATGAAGCTCTAAATGGCCTCTAGAGTTAAGAACTCGTCAATCTCTAATATAAATAGTAAAATTAAATACTCTATGATGACACATCACGATCATCATAGGCTGCTTCCTTGGGAATGTCCAAATCAACGTTATCAGAACCGAACTGGTGATTGAACCGAAAAACCTTGTGGACTCGGAACCAGTTGGAACTGGATCGGAATCGGTAAAAAACCAGAAGAAAAAAAACTGGTTTACCAAAAACACATTAAGTATTCATATTTTAAATAAAAACATATATATTCATGTGCATCTGTAATGTCCCTTCCTAAATTTTCCTAATGTTTGGGAAATACTTTTTGTCAATTTTGAATTAATAATTTAAAGTACCTTTTTGTGGCCAACTTACGAGGAAAAGAATAAATTAAAGTGTTAGTGGAGGATGGGACCCACAAGGATAGCGTACTGGAGAAGAAAGCAATTCAAATTCCCTTGGGAAAATCTAATTGGTAGAGGGACCCACAAGTTTTGCATGGCCAACACTTCTAAAAGGAAGATTTGGAGAAGGCATGGGCATCATTTGCACATTCAGAAAATCGAATTTCCTTAGCTATTTAGTTGAGGCAACGTTGTGTTGTTTAGAATAGGAGATTCCCAAGGAGAGAAGCTCATCCCTTCTCCAATGGACTTCGAGTGCCACTCAAGAAGGGATTCTTCAGTATTTTGTGATCAGAAGAGGCACCATTGCAAATCCCACGCATTCCTAGAGCAGTTGGGATGCAGTGAGAGTTGGGACTGCATAGTAAAGGAAATTAGTTTTCGTGGGAGAGCTAGGTTGTGAAGAAAATCATCCGGGGAAACTACAGGAGGAATCATTGAGGAATTCCAGGAGTGTTGGAGCAGCTTCAGACCCTGAGAGACCAGCCATACACAGTTCCTTCCAGTTATTCTGTAGAGACTACGTCATCCACCTAGTGATTGCGCAGTCATAGGAGGGTAGCAATTTGGAGCAGCATTTGTCGGGGCGGGCTAGCATCTGAGGAGTTGGGGGTTTGATTGGAGATATATTTCAGGAGGATTGCTGGTATTTTGGAGGGCAAAAATCTACAGCAACAACTACAGCAGCAGAATTCAAAATTGAAAAAGGGCCAAGCAGAGAAGGGTCCAATTTTGAAGGTTGGAGGTTGGTGAAAAGATTTCTGGGTTTTTCTGGGTTTTGGGCAAGGATCACCTTCGCAATTTCCTAGAATTTTCTAGGCATTATTTAGTGGAAAAATCAAGTGCCAAAGTCAGCCAGCAGTTGTAGAAAGCCAAGGACAACGCCGTTTTCAGGAAAGCAGAGTATTGTAGTAGTTGTACCTTTTGATGTTGATCACCTGAGGCTTGTAGCTTGCCTTGTGCAAGCCCAGGTGCACTCATTCCATCTCATATTGTACTCGAGCTGATTATATTAATAAAATTGGCTTTCTGGGCATATTTTCTTGTATTTGTGTTGCTAAAGTAAAATTTATGTGTTAAATTTAGTGCATGTTTCCTATAGCACTTTAAATTTTATATTTGGAATATTACAGTGGTATCAGAGCATGTTCTTTTCCAGGGTGGGGAACAAGAGCAGGTGATGCCACAAAGATACCAAGGAGTAGTTTTCCATAGAGGTCGTGGCAGAAGCAGAGGTAGAGGCCGTGGGAAATAAGGTATCCCAGACCCATTTTCAAACACAGAAATAGAAGCCAGGAGGGTAGGAATGGACCAACACGATGAGGAGGAGTAGCCTAGGCCAAGGGTCCAAGACCAGATCTTAGAGGAGCTACTAAGATAAAATTAGCAAATGATGAGACAAGAGCAGATCATGATGGACATGATGGAGCAGGTGATGGGGTTGCATGTGGGTGGAAGGCCAGATGGAGTAGCAGAACCTCAATGTGATGGAGGTTCCAAAGCAGGAGGCATTCGTACATTCCAGCTCCCGCACACTCCACAGCATGGGCAGGCTGCATACTTTTGATGCCAAAATTTGTAGAGGAGCCAGAGCCTGAGAGGGAGCCGAATCCAGTTGAAGATATAGTGCACTAGGTTGCATCCGACATCGATTAGTATGAGGGATTGGATGCCCGGACAGGTGATGTCCCTTGGTGAATTTATTCACCTAAAGGAGAGACGTACCACGGGGGCTGGTCATTATTTTAGAGGAGGATCATCTAGCCATAAGGTGTCAAGGTTGGCGGGGAAGGTCACACTTCAAAATTTCGATGGGGGAGCAAAGAGTTCATCACGAGCATGGATACAAAAGTTGGACACCTATTTTCATTTGAACCCGATGAAGGAAGCAAATGCCATACGATTTGCCACCCTCCACTTGGAGGGAGATGCCCAAGAGTGGTGGTACCATGGGCTTATCACACTTGGACATATCGACATCACTTCATACCAGGAGTTCACCCAGAGGTTGTTGGAGAGATTTGAGAGGAAGGATCTGGAGCTGCACTTTAGGGAGCTAGCCCACTTGAGACAGATAGGCAGCGCAGAGGCATTCGTCACTGAGTTTCAGAGGCTAGTCGTGATGGTGACAAATATTTATGAGAGTCGGTTGATCATGTTGTTTGTAGAGGGGCTTGTTGGGACATTGCGTGGATAGGTGAGGGCCTATAAGCCCACATCACTAGAGGATTCCATCTCTCGAGCTTGGGATATGATTGATGCAATGCCCAAGAATAGGGCTTTTGTTCCCACGAGACCCACAACCCCACAGGTTAACAGAGATACGCGGCCACTACAGAGAGATGGAGCGTGGACATTTGGATGATGAGACACGGAGGGACCTTAGGAGGAGGAGATTGTGTTTCACATGCCAATAACCTTGGGCACCAAGGCACAAGTGTACCAAGGGCAAGGCCCATTTCATTGAGGTGTTCTCGGATAGTGAGCCAAAGGAGGAGGAGACCGAGATAGTGGAGGAGTCGAGGGATGAGGGTGGTCCAATGGGAGCAGGAGGGCCACCACCACCCCCACATGAAGGAGGACTGTTTGCCCCAGTAGAAGGATTTCTTGCTTGACTTCGGGGTGTGCCGAAGTACCTGACACTCATATTCAGGGGGACCATTCAAGGGCAGCATGTGTAAGTTCTGGTTGACAGTGGAGCCACCCACAATTTTCTTGATGCCCAGATGATGGAGCATAGGGCAATCCAGACAACCACGTTTGAGGGATTCTTCATTTTGATACCGAGAGCCCGAACTATGCAGTGTACGAGATATGTCCCTGGATTGACCTTGCAAATGGAGAACTACTCTCTCACTGATCATTTCTTTGTTGTTGATATTCCGGATACCAATGTGGTGTTGGGAGTTCAGTGGTTGTACACATTGGGGAAATTCACCACTGATTGGAAGCAGTTGGAGATGGATTTCAAAGGGCCTAATGGGAGGCCAGTATTATTGAGGGGGATACACTCTTATCCACTCTTATCCACCTTGAGAGTTATGTTCTAATACCTTATTCATAAACATTTCTACCAGGCATGGAAGTTTGAGTTTTAAACATTTCTTATTCTTATACAACATCTCTCTATGCAGCATTAGCCACCATTATTCACAACAAGCATGAGACTGGAGACATTTTTTGTTGTTTAAAATGTGTTTTTGAATGTATAAATAGATTCAGTGCCCTGAAAAGCTCTGGGGCACTTGAATTGTGTAGATTATAAAACTCAAACTTACAATTCCACGAATAAGGTAGAAATTTTTATGAATAAGAAATGTTTAAAACTCAAACTGCCATGCCTGGTAGAAATGTTTATGAATAAGGTATTAGAACATAACTCTCAATTCCATTTGATGACCAATTAATCATGGTTTTCTCTTGCATTGTTTTCTGAATATGTACGTGTGGTTGCAGGAGATCAGAGTGGAGGAGTTATTACCCATGAGTTGCCATTTTCAGACATCAACAAAGCTTTTGAATTTTTGTTGGCAGTCAATTGCTTGAGATGTGTTCTCCACCTCTAACTCCCACTATAAATTGCTGACTATTTGTTTTTGACATTTCGATTTGAATGGCATTTTCTCCAATAAAATAATTAGAATCAATAAGATAATTTGTTGAGCATAGTCTCAGTGTTTGTGACAACGATTGATAAATAAATTATAAATTTGTTTAAAATGGCGGTTGACAAATAAAGTATAAGCTTCCTAATCGGAGGAATGTAAAAATAGTATTTATAATTGTGTGATAGACCACGACATTGTAACAAAGATTCGCTTGCTAGTAAAGGATACGTGGGAGGTTGTTGCCCTTTCAAAATGATATTTAATCACTAAATAACAATTATAAAATTGAGAAAACTTGTCATAAGGGGGTCCAGTTATGCGACCATTAGGCTTTTATAAAGAATGTTAGACTAGTTATGATAATGAGAAACAACTTAGACGATCTTTTATGTAATATTTTATTTTAGTAAATTCTATTATGTTATGGTGGTATGTGGGGATTATGGTTTAAATATTTTAGGATGATGATGACCGTTTTATTTAAATATCCATTGAAATTAATTATGTTGTTTTTGTGGACTTCTTTTTACTAATATTGTCATATAATTCTATTTTAGTAATTTTATTATTTTAGAAATTTTATTATAATATGGTTATGGTTTGATGATGGTAGTTAATATTTATTGGAACTATATTTTATTCATTATATATTAAGAAAGATAAGGAATTATTCAGTTTTTTTGTTAAATAGTAAAAAAAACATTCTAAGATTCATATAATTTTGATAAATTAGAAAGTTAAGAATGTTGGTATTGTGACAAATATTTTGAAATTGTGATGTCATATGGGTGTACACAAAATATTTTAATATAAAGTGTTTTTCATCTTCAACTCTCTTTTATTTTTTATTTTTCTTGTTTATTTTTTATTTTTTCCCTCGAAAAAAAAAACCTTAAATTTTGTTAATGGTATAAAAATTATATTTTGTAGACACACATAATGTGTGTGCATATAGGATCAGAAAGTACATGATGAAGCTAAAAAGAATAGAAGGAAAAAGAAAGATTTTTTTTTTTTTTTATGACTAAGAATTGCAAGGAAAATAACATCAAAAGAATAGAAGGAAAAAGAAAGATTTTTTTTATGACTAAGAACTGCAGGGAAAATAACATCAAAAGAAACAAAGAAAATAAAGTATGACAACTAGAGCTAATATTTTCATTTTTTTTCCTTTTTTGCACTTTTTTCCAACCCTTGGGATTTGGTTCAACAAGAACCAAAGTCAATTCACGTCCCACTCGTGGGACTCCTTTGTTAGAATCCAAGCTCTCAGAGACATGAGCTCTCTTTGAGCCCCTGATTCCATCCAATGTTAAAGAGTCCTTATGATCCTTTCCTTTCTAATGAATGGTGGCAATTTCTTGTTGAACCATAGCGTCCACATTCACCGTGTCTCCCTATTTGGCCACATCAATCATTTCTTTTTTTTTGAGTTGAATTTCCTTGTTATCTTCTTCAATCAATCAATATATTTTCTTCCTTTTTGAGTGCCTGAAGAAAAAAGCACTCAACCTTCCATGTTTCCTCAAACTCCTCTCCAACCTCAATATCAGTGCTAGTAGTAACATGAGAAACAAAACTACGCTTAGCAGAACTAGAACACATTTTCCAAACTGCACGAGAACTACGTCCCTCACGAGTCACCATGTGCCATGCTTGGTCTCGGTGGTTCGTTTCCTTCAAATCCTGGTTCAACTACCATATCTTCATTGAAACCAACACACCGAACTCCACTAGACAACGATTCACCAATTTGTACTAGTGATTCGCCATTTGTATTGGTGATTCGCCACGATTT